>APFE031094146.1:36629-65337 GCA_000404065.3 Pinus taeda | reverse complement strand
GAGTGACAACCCTTACTCTTAACATTGTCGTGGTGCCTAGACACTTTGTGTGAAAACATTTTTTGGCATCATTGTCGGGGACAGAGTTTCTCTGTCCTTGGTCCTCTCAATCTCTTCTCATCATTTGACCCTTTCATCTCACCCATTCATCTTCATCTCATTTTCATCATATCATCTTCTGTATCTAAGTTAGGTTTTTGTTCGGGTGGCGACTCCACTTCCTTCATCTTCTACAAGGGTGTGTTCTAGGAGGAACACAGGTAGCTTGGCTAATCCTCCTTTGGATCTTGAAAGGGCTCTCAGAGCTAGATTACGCAAGCTCTCTTCTCATACACTCCTTGACAATCTCGGCCAGGAAGCTCTCTGTGACATCCATTTACTCTTCTTGAATCCTCCCGTTCCAGACATCATGGATATCTATGAGCCTCTTAACTTTGCTAACATCCAGGGTTGTCCCCATAACCTTCCTAATATTGGTATCAAGAAGTTGCCCTCTTTCCAAGGAAATAATGCAATCACTGTTAAAAATCATTTACTATTCTTTTCATACTTGATGGGCTACATTCGCTAATGCTCATAATTATGAGGATGTGCAGATGAAATATTTCGTCTTGACCCTCAAGCAGGATGCTATGGATTGGTTTAAGGATAGGCCTGATCATAGCATTGATTCATTTAATTCCCTCCTTAATGCTTTTAGAGAGAAATTTGGTGATAAGAAAGAAGATCGATTTCTAGCAATATCCAATAGCGTCATTACAAAGAAAGAAAATGAGACGTGTGAAGAATTTAATAAAAGGTTTAATGGTATGCTTAAAGAGATATTTACTAATTACAAACCAACTGAAAAATTGCTTCTAGAATATTATCTTGATGCTTTCAATCCTGACACTTCTTATGAGCTTAGGAGGTCCACGCCTACTGACTACAAGGCTTGTCAAATCACAGCAGAAGAGCTAGAAAAAGATAAGAAGGCTTCTGGCAAATCTGAAATTCTTGGGTTTGATAGATCTGCTGTGAAATTAAAAGAATAGAAAGGAAAGGAAAAATAATCCGAAGAAGAACCTATGTAAAAACTGCTAAATAAGTTGGAAAATATGGAGTTAAATCAAGCTAGGATGATTGTTGATCATGCTAAAGAAATAACCTCATTACAGTCTAGGTTGATTCAAATGGAAAGAGCTCAAATGAAAAATCATCAACCTAGGGGTCAGAATAATAATAATAATCGAAATAATTGGTAGAAAAAAGGTCAAACCAATGAGCGGATGCCTCCCAATCCTCTTGAAACTAATAATCTTGTGGAGGATTCCCCGCCTTACTGTAGGGCCTGTGATGAGATTCATGAAGAAGCTACTTGTCCTGTTATCAAGAGGATCATGCATCATGAGATGCTTGGGGCAAATAATCAGATAAATGTGGTTGGTAAAGAGTATAATCTATCACAAGAGAATTATGAAGAGGTCAAGGGAAATAGTCAACCCGTCAAACCTTTCACATCTTTATATAGCATTAATAATTTTGGTCAAGAAACTGATGTCTTGGTTAAACTTTTTAGTGAGGAGCCTCCTACTAAGCGAGTTCTTGAAATTGCTAAGGACAAAGGGATAACCTATCAGAGAATAATTCAAAATGATAATCAAGTTAATTCTCAAAGTCTTAACCCTAGATCAACTTCTGATATGAATATTGATTTAGGAGGTTGCTTTAATAACTCTAAAGTTTTGGTTCTTGTCACTGAAATAGTGAAGATCCCCTCTCAGAAGACCAAGTTACTAAATGTTATTGGGAGTACCCAAGTGAATGCAACTCAAGAGGAAACTCTTGAGGCTTTCTACCAAGATGCTCCTGTGTATTTACAAAGTATGGAATTCGATAACAAAGGACATTCTGCTTTCTTCATTACTTTGCTTGTTAATAATTATCGGTTATACTGCATGCTTGACTTTGGTGGTTTTGCTTGTGTGATGACTAAGAGTGTCATGGAACAACTTAATTTAAGGATATCTAGGCCTTACTACAACATTTGTGCCATGGATTCGCAGAAAATTGAAGTTCATGGGTTAATTAAGGACTTACAAGTCCATTTGTCTATGTACCCCGATATCATAATTGTCACGGACATAGTTGTGGTTGATGGCCTGATGCTTAGGGTATGTTGTTGTCTAGGAAATGGGCCTCTGATTTAGGAGGAAGCATACACATGAACTGGTCATATGCTACCTTTCCTTCCCTTAATGGTCAAGGATTTCTTAAATTAAACAGAGATCCTGAAATGAGATTCCATGTCGAAGATCCTAAAAGTCCCCATAATGAGATAATATGTGAACGACCAGACCCTAGGAATCATGCTATTTTAACTAATTCAATCATTCCCATAGAGGTCAAGGTTGATAAAAAAGATGGTGACTTAAAAAATAAAGTTTGGCATTTGTACTTTGATGGTGCAACATCTAGGCATGGTAAAGGTGTGGGAATTGTCTTGAAATCTCCCCTTGGCCATATTTTAAAATTTTCCTATTGATTAGAATTTGAAGCAACCAACAATGTGGCTGAATATGAAGTGTTGTTGTTGGGTATTGAAATGGAAAAATCTTTGAAAGTCAAATTGCTCAGTGTCAAGGGTGATTCAGATTTAGTTATCATGCAAATAAAAAATAAATTTACATGTAAAAATCAAAGATTAAGAAATTATAGAAATGATTTGTGGGATACCATGGAGTATTTTGATGCCATCAATCTTGAAGCTATCCCAAGAGAGCAAAATTGCTTAGCTAATGAGTTAGTTGTTGCTGCTTCTACCATGCAGTTGTCTGATAAATTAATTGAAGATAAAACTAAGACAAATATCATTTTTAAACCTTCTATCCTAGATAAATTTGAACATGGGCATGCCTTTGATAATGAAACACATGTTATTCACTTTCTAAATAATTTGGATAAGTTTTAGGGTTTTCAGGTAAATTCTGCTAAAGACGGATCCAAACGGCTTAATTTTTAGAGAGGGAAGAGTCCTACCATATGCACGATTGAACATGGCACATCTGAAAAGCAACCTACAAATTTGCCTAAAAGCAGGAAAATGCTCAGCATGCACTACATTGAATGCATCTGATGCCATGGGGCATCCTCTGTATCGTATTCCTAACCCTACACCCTTTTATTTCAGTATTTTATTTTGTAGGTAGATTTATGTTTTTCATGTTATTAAAATAGTTAATAAATGAAGATCTTATATCTTTCATATGCTTAATATTATATGATGATTTTTGGATGGACGCTACTTATGTTATCGTGTGTGTTGCGTGGATGCAGATTTTGGATTCTCACATTCCTTCGGTGCAACAATGTGTCCCCATGTAGAGCCATATGTTGACCACTACGTGTCAATGAAAGTACACCGCATTTTTTCACAAAAGGGATAGTGCGTGATAGATGTGTCTGTGTTGTCCAACTACCATCATCAGCCTAATCATCATGTTATAATGTAAATCCATTCTACATGTATATGATGTAAATAATCTCAGGATAACCGTGTCATGTATGTAACAATCTAGGTAAACCTACCTTTCTAGTGACGATCTCCAGTCCGAGAGGTTTTTTGCCTCACAGATCCATTATCAGATGGTCGGCAGAGTGTTCCACTCTAATCTTACCCCAAAGCTGGAATGGATTTTGTCGTTAGGATCTTAGGCGAGTCCTAGTGTTCTAAATCGAGTCTGTGTAAATTGATTTGGGAATAGTCCTAACTATTTGGTTAGGTTATTTTATTACAAATTGCTTGGTTTGCTGGATTATATTTGTTTCGCAGATATCGGTAGTCTATGAAGGTCTTTCACAAATGGGTTTTCCCCCTTATGATGTAAAAAATATGAAAATCATGATGTAAAGTATCCTGAAGGTTGGAAAAATAATTTATCCCTTCATAGGTTAGTTAATTAAATTTTCTGGCCAAAAATTAATTAAAATCCTAAGCCAAAAATTTAATTAATTCTATGTCTCCTAGGTAAATTTAAACTCTCCAAAGGTAAAATTCGTCGGCCCTAAAAAATTAAATTTTAAAAGGTCCCGGGACTAAGGTAAAGTAATTATTTTGATAAATTTTAAACCTTTGATCCCTGGGTCTTAAGTCAAAGTCAATTTTTTGGGGAAATTAACTCAAAAAATTCTATTTTTGAGTTAATTAAAATGAATTTAAATAAAATCTCGAATTTCCTCAAAATTTAAATATTTCGATGGATGAGATTAAAAGAAATTTTAATCTTCATCAACAGTCAAGATTGCTTTAACAAAGATCACTCAAGCTAGCCGTTGGAGGATTTATCATTAAATAGGAAGTCATTCGTCAGTCAAACTATCTGATCTCTGAGTCATGTGCTTAGCAAGAAGCTCTAGTGTAATATTTTTTCTAGATAATAAAGAAAGACTTTGGGGTTAAATTTTGTTGTTGTTACTCTTCATGGAAATACTATAAGATGTTTTATTTCATGCATATTTTTTTTTAAATCTGTTGATGATAGCTTCTGAAGGGTGATTTGAGTACAGGTATCTTGCTTAATCATTATGATTTGAATAATAATCTAAATTTTGAACGTAATAGGAGGTATCTCTATTTGTCTAAATTTTATTATTATTTTTTCTCTCTATTTTTTATGGCTGGATTGAGTTTTGTAGGGAAATCTTGATTTTAGATCCTCGAGCGTTAGGGGAAGATTTCAGTTGGACCAGCCAACTCCCGATCTGTATTTTTTGAAGAGCTCAGCTAAATTAATCATGGGCTTATAATAAGATTTTTGTTTTATTGATGCATGAGGGTTTCGAGTTAGCAACTCCTTTAAAATTTAATTTTTTATTTTTTATTTTTGTGTGGCATAATGATAGATCTGGCTACTTAAAGCCTTCAACTTGTATTTATTGTAATTATTTAACTATTTTTTTGGGCTTTTCAATTTTATTTGTATATCTGGTTTCTAGGTGTTTTGTTTTTATCATTGTAGCTACAGATCTGAAAGGGAAAATTTTTATTTAAAGTTAGATCTAGGCCCTAGAGGGTAAGATCTAGCCTCAATATCATTTTGTGGGGACAATTTTTTATAATTTTACAATTCGAAGGTTTTAAAATTTAAATCTAGGGATTTTATAAATGTTTCGAAGAGAAATCTAAAGCAAAAGATATATTGGTGTCAAATCTCGATTTTTCTGGGTTTATTCTGGGGTTTTTTGGGGCTACCATTTGCAGCCTGGAAGCCTCTCTTTCCTCTGCTTCCTGGGGTTTTCCAACTGTCTGCTACAAATTTTGAATTCCTTTCCTACCCTCGAAGCTTCCTCTTTGTACCCACGCCCTTTGCTTTTCACTACCTAAACCCTCTCCGCGGACTTGCAAATCAAGCTCTTCCTCCAAACGCTCCCTATCTCCCAGCTCTCCTGCGTCCAAACCCCTCTCCATGACCCTCTTTTCCTCCATTCCGCCTGCAAAAAACCCTTTTCGAGTTCTATTTCCCTTGCTGCTCTCTCCTCTTCATCTTGCATTCATTACCCATCAAGCTCATGAGCTCCTCCTTCTCCTCCCACAACTTCATTGTTCCAATCCCTCAACCTAGCTCGCTAACCAGTGTCTCTTCCTCAGTCGAATATCCTCTCTGCGGCTCCTTTGACCCACATACCACCCTACATCAAACCTTCAAATGCTACCCGCAGCCTTCATCTCTTGCTCTTGTGCATCCTCCCTTGGCTCCTGCTGCCATATCTCTCTCCTCATCGACCTTTCCTCCTCTTGGTTGTCGTCATCCTGCATACAAGCATTTGACTTCTTTTTGTTTCATTTGTTTTATATTTTGTGCATGAGTTAGGTTTAGGTTTGTTTCATTAAAATTAGATTTCATTTTTTTTTTTTTTTGCTTCGATTTTTTTTGTTTTGTTTCACATTTTTTATTAGTATTGATTTTTATATTTTGTTTTAATCTTTGACCTCAATTTTTTTCATATGAATTTAGTTTTTTTTATGTTTTGATTCCTCTTTTGATTTTATTTTTTTATTTTTTTTCATAAACAAAAATTTAAAACATTAAAAAATATTTGAAAAACTAAAAATTAAAAAAAATAAAAATCATTTGGTGACATTGAAATTGCGAAAGAAATAAATCAAAAGAATTTAAGCTTTCACAAATAAAAAATAAAATTTTCATGTGGCCTATGGCCCATAAAAAAATTAAATTTAATTAAGTTCTTTTGATTTTTATTTTTGGTCACATTAAAATATTTAATTGCCATATTAAATTTGCTTCATAAGCTTAGCACATAAAAAATTTAGCTAAGGGATAATTAAATTCTAATCTAAAGTTCCTTGGTGTCTTTTTGTGTGTTAAGTGTAAAATTTTAAATTTTGTGGTAGTGATTTCTCTACTGTAAGTGCGATTAATGTTTTAGAATCATATCTAAAGATTGACTATATGAGAAGATAAATTCTAGATCTGGAATCACTGCTTAGCAGTTAATTTTCATAATTCTTCACGGTATTTAATTGCTAGATTATATTACATGATAAAGTTTTGAGCATTTACATTTAATCGTTCATGATCGTCACTTTCGTCACATTTATAAATTTCTCTTGATAACTTGCTTTTATCTAGTTTATGGTTAATTGAATATAAGACCCTGGTCTAAAATAATTTTTATCTTGTGGTTGTGTCTTATTTTATTAGATCTATCCATTTCGGTTAACCAAGACTTGTTTACATTTGTCAAGTTGTTTATTGCTAAGTCTCTTAGAGCTTGTGTTCCACAGGCTATCATCATTTATTCACCTTAGGGACTACCCCTTGACTTTTCTAGGAGAGAGTCTAAAATTAGTGAGTAAGGGTAAGAGTGACAGCTCTTACTTTGAGCGTTGTCGTGGTGCCTAGACACTTTGTGCGACAACAAGCCCCAAAAATAAAATAATGTTCTAATAATTTACTTTTGGTGACAAACCCACCAAACTAGCTTATACATGAAAAATTAAGCCTCTCAAGAGATCAAATAATAATCTATGCATGTCGTAGGGTCCTCTAGGAAGCGTAATGAGGTCCATGTGTGCCATAATGAAGAATAGGACCCTCAAAAGCAATGGACAAGGGGTTGGCCCCTTGTAATAACCTGTGGTGCTCCAAATGACCATGTGGGGGCACACAAGTATCCTCATGGGTCTCCAAACAAATCGAAGATGTTTGTAGTTCACCTGCAAGGGCTAGGGTAATGGTGTAGGTGATGCCACATCATCGTGCAAGTCCTGGATCATCTACCAAGTATATGGTGTAGGTCTGGGGCTAGTAGGGCATGATGGATCAAGTGCATCCTCCCCATCCAATAAGTGAACCACGAGCAATCTCTAAATGATTGTGGGAATCCATAGAGTCAAATCTACTGCTATGGAGGCCCATGGCTCTCAACGCTCACCTTACATGTGTTAATGTAGCCCTCTGGAGGATTAGGACCCCATAAAGGGAGACCAAACCCAAGATGGAAACCATCTGCAATCCTACATAAGATCCAATGCGTCCCCTAGCCTTCCAGTACAACAAGTCATTAGAGAAACCGAGTAGTTGAGCTTACTAAATCATGGACCACAAGTGGGGACTTCATAATGGTCTGCCCTTCCATAATGGGCTTTGGGATGTGCCAATGTCTCCCAAACTCCAAATGGGGTTAACCAATAGTCCTATTAGGTGGTTTCTACTTCTAAAGGGGATAATATAGTGAAGGTACATCCTTCAAAAGGTGGTGGCATGTGGAAGATAGGAGAATGAAGTAGAGAATGAGAAGGGGCAGCCCTCGGTCACATGTCGGGGAACAAGGGTAGCTAATAAGAGGGAATCCCACACTTAGGTTTATAATGTATATGAGGGAGAAATCGTGGTACATGAGGTGCCCCAACCTTGATTTTTCCACCCTTCTTTATATTCATTTTTCCATTTCATGATTTTCTTTGATTAACTTCTCGGGGCTTAATGGGTAACAGCATGATGTATAAGATATAACAGTGAATACCCCCTTTAAGGTGGGGCAGTTCATTGCCTGCCAGGGGTTGGGACAATCAAGGGTTCCTATATAATGAAGGAGGTTCACAGAACCTGTAGGAACCAGGGTGATGGCCATGATGATGGGGTAGAGCTCATGTTTTGGCTTTTTCCTACATGCTAAATGTATTTGTCTCGACCATCTTTTGCATTTTGTGGTACATTTTCCTGTTGAATGTGGCCATATATAATTCTTTATTTTCAGCTGCGTCAACATCCAGGCTTCATTCCAGGCCATGACCCAAGATGTGGGCAAGGGGAAGGGGCAAGCTAACCTTATGTGGACCCAATGGAGAAATGTGGACCTAGGTAGGAGAAATGATGAATGGGGTAATAATGAATGAAAAAAGGGTAATATAAGAGAATAAAGGAGGAAGACCATGCAACCAAAATTGGGGTTTCTCGTGAAATACCATCCCTGGAACCAAATGGTTAGTAAAAGAGATCCCACGAGACTAAAATCCAAGGTTAATTCCTAAAAGGGTTCTAAGGGACAAAAGAACATACCTAGCCCATTCTTTCCATCGAATCCCCCCATTAATCCATGCCCAGAAGTGTCCATGATAATCAAACTACAATACTTAATTTCCAAATGACAAGGCATACCTTTAGATTCGGGAGGCCCACCTTCAAACATACGATCATGGCAGATGGAAATGGGACCACCTGGCTGGCTCAAGTAGGGGAGAAATGGCATGATGAGTTAGCTGGTGGCTACTAGCTAAGAACCATCTTGGAGAAAAAAATTCTCTTAGGGATATTACCCACAAAATGGTGGGCAACATTTGGCTCCAACTAGGACGTGATCTCTCAAAGAAGTGGGGGAGGCCACTCGAACGGGAGGTCATGAGAACTCCGACAATATTTTGGTTATCGTAGACCTGTCACCTACACATATAATAGATGGAACAACACAAGGAAACATGCTTTCCCAGATTCTCATGATCGCACATGCTAATATGTTAGGCCATAAAATAAAAATAAAAAACAAAAAAAAAATGATAGAAATATACATCTATCTACCATGAGAAAAATCATATGATGTTATTTCTAATGCACAAATCAACATGCAATGCATCCTACTCTACCATGCATATGATACAATTTCAAGTCTCAAGGAAGGAGGTGATATGACTTAATTTGACTCGCTCAGGCCAATTTCATCGTTAAGTTTAGCAATATAGTAATAGTCATCCCCAACCCTTCCATGAATCTTGACAGGTACGAGATATTTATCTACAAAGAATAAATCCCCAACTTTATATTCTTTTTTAGGCTTCCATTTTTTACTTGTTTGAGAGGCTGGCCACTTGAGGATTCATATTTCCTGGGCAGGAAGGATATGGGAAGGTTTCTCAACCTCGCATGTCTAATAGTATGGTCAAGGCTTAATCACATGCGGTAAATAAGCAAGCTCCCTATAAGGTATAAAAGGGGTGCCATCAGATTGCAAGATGGTTGCGTATGATAGGTCTATTTGCACGTGACCCCCAACGATAGCTCCCCATGTTCGAGATAACAACATCCCCCACACGTCAGGAATATCAATAACAATAACATCCATGAGGAGGGATGTATCAGGATTCCTAGCTAAAGAAACCTTAAGAGTGACCTCACTAATGGGATGATGCATGTATAATCCTCCTAGCAAAATATCGAAGATGTCAGATTCCACAAGATTGGCTTGCTCATCAGTTTGTTCACCTTCACTTTCCTCATCCTCAGATGAAGAATCTCGCTCAACAACATTAGTTGGAGCCAATGTGTTTGGAATTTGAGAAGCACTCGAGCTATCTTCTTCACTTTGTTTTTTGGGAAAAGGCTTTCCTTTAGGGATGTAAGTCAATCTTTGGCTTTTTCTAAGGCGGTGATTTTGTTCATGATGACCCTGTCACATGCATTGGCTTCTTCGGTGAACTTTTCCATCCTTTTGAGAATGGCAAGGAGACTTTCTTCGTGTTGATCTTTGGACTTCTTCTCCTTTGTTTCAATTTTGGGTCTAGGGTGATCATTGATATCAATCTTGGAAATTCACAGGTTTTCTTCAACTTCCATTGCCATTTCCTTAGCCTCGGCCAAAGTGGACGGTTTATTATGCCTCAACACATAAGTGAGGTGACCACCCACAACCTTTATGAACTTGTCAAGGATGTTGGCTTCAGATGGCTTCAAATGATCAAGTATATATTTGACTACCCTACCAAACTTTTGAATGAACTCTCACACAACTCCCCTTCCCTTGGTTATTTGGTAAAACTTTTCAATGTTGAAGGTCCCTTGGGCATTGCATGACCACCTTTTCATGAATAGATCCTCAAATTCATCGAAGTCCTTTATGCATCCAAGGGGAAGGCTAAAATACCAATCTCTTTCTTGTCCCTCAAGTGATAAGGCAAAAAGCATCATGATCCTATCTTCATCAAATATCATTCTAGGGGACATCTGCCAGTAGAATTCTTCAATAAAACCATGGGCAGCCCCAGTAGCATCCCCTTTGAATTTGGGCAACCGTCGGTTAAATTTTTCAGGTAATGACTTGGGATCATTACTTAATTTCAAAGGGGTAAAGACACTAACCAAGTGTCTTTCACTCTTGGTCATCTTGGGTTGATCCTTTTCGGAGTTAGTGCTCGAACTAGATGGCATCTTTGGAGATGTATCACTGACCTTCTCGAATTCAGGGAAAAGGGCGGTTCCAATAGGCGATGGAATTCGCTCTCCTATTTTTGCAGCAGCCCTAGTTAAAGGAGGAATTTTGTTGCCTTCAAGTACACTAGGGGATTGGACAATGAGTGGAGTTTCTAAAGGAATGTTCTATAAATGTCGTCAATGAATCAATTCCTCAATGATTCACTAGGGAGGTACACCTTCTTCCTACCTAACAACGGCGCCAAAATTTTATCGCTCAAACCAGCAGGGGGACCTAAAAAGGAATCCTTAAAGGGAAAATGCTAGGCCAAGGGCAACAAATGGAGACTTAGCCCACTATCACCTCAGCTAAGGCTCCCTTCTATTTATGGACTTTCACCAAATGGAGGAGACTTGGTATGTATGGAGTCATCAATGAAGGATAAGTCAATGAATGTATATGAGTGACCCAAACAATTCATTTTCCTGGGAAGAGCTTAAAGGATGGAGCTTGCTTGCTTTCTAAGCAAGGTACTATGTATTCTAGGGAAAGGGAGGAAGGATTTGAGGGTTAGTTTTATGGGATATGACTGGTGAAGGAGTTTCTCAATCCCTAAAATCCTTGTTGCAATTAGGTTCCCGGATGGTTCTTAAATAATTGTCTTTTCAAAGGAACGGGACCACACGGGACCAAGCGGACACATTCTAGGGTATGAGGAAGGAATATAGCAATCAATGATATTCTTAACCTAGAAAAGGTGGGGGAAAGGATCAAAGAAATAATTTTCACTTGAAGGTATTGGTTTGACCCTATGAGGTACTAGCCTTGGGGATGTCAGGGCAAAGTTTGATCTTAGAGCTAGGGATTGGCTATTCTCTCAACTCTACCATCGGAATGGATTCAAAATTGTAGTAGAGCTTGAGGAAACACCAGTGCAGGAAACCCTAGGAGATAAAACTTTTTGGAGGGACAACTTGTCAAGAAATTGATGCCCTAGGTACCCTATCTTGGCTAGACCGGAAGGAGGTGAAATAATGTGATTTTTAGTGAACACCCTTGGAAGATCAGTGCCTTAATATTTGGAATAATGGAGTCTATGATGAGTATGGGTAGGATTTCTTGATTCTCAGTCAAGGAGGCCTCAAGATCACTTCGTTGTCTTCTAGGTCAAGGAGAAGCAACCTTGCAACTTTTATACTTTGATGTACAAAGGAAATGGCTTATCAAGGTCAAATTCTTCGGTAGAATTAACCCTAGGAGATTTCTCTCACATTTCATGGACCATACACTAAGAGATGCTATAACAAAGACAAATTCCACAATTTTAAGCAGTAAATGCATGGAGCAATTAGCCCTAGAACAATGAAAATCCCAGTTCAATGTATGTGACAAAGTAAAAAAGAATAACATTAAAAGCATGTACTTACATGTAACAAATAATATCCAACCATTCACAATAGATAAGAGACAAGCTCCAAGAGAAGATAGACCAATATCCACACATCAAAATTCATCCATGAAGCTCTAATTCATCCTCTAGAAAAAGCGCGAAAATCTCAAGAGAGAAATGATCCAAGCCAAAGTGATGATGAGAAAATGAGCTCATCTCACTTGTATTTATACACAATGTATGAATTCGAATTAGCCTCCTTGGCCTACATAAGGCCCAAAAATAAAATAACATTCTAATAATTCAACTTTTGGTAACAAGCCCATCAAACTAGCTTATAAATGAAAAAATAAGCCTCACAAGACATCAAATAATAATATATGCATGTCGTAGGGCCCTTTAAGAGGCCTAATGAGGTCCATCTGTGCCAAAATGAAGAATAGGACCCTCAAAAGTAGTGGAAAAGGGGTTAGCCCCTTATAGTAACCTGTGGTGCTACAAATGACATGTGGGGGCACACAAGTATCCTCATGGATCTCCAAACAAATTGAAGATGCTTGTAGATCACCTGTAATGGCTAGGATGATGGTGTAGGTGATGCCACATCCTCGTGCAATTCCTGAATCATCTGCCAAGTGTATGGTGTAAGTCTGGGGCTAGCTGGGTATGATGGATCAGGTGCATCCTCCTTGTCCACTAAGTGAACCATGATCAATCTCTGAATGGATGCGGGGATCGATAGAGTGCAATCTTCTATTGTAGAGGCCCATGGCTGTCAACGGTCACCCTACATTTGCCAATGTAGCCCTCTGGAGGATTAGGACCCTGTATAGGGAGACCAAACCCAAAATGGAAACCATATGTAATCCATCATAAGATCCAATGTGTCCCCTGGCCTTCGAGTACAACAAGTCATTAGAGAAATCGAGTAAATGAGCTTACCAATTCATGGACCATGAGTGGGGAATTCATAATGGCCTGCCCTTCCATAATGGGCTTCAGGATGTGCCAATGTCTCCCAAACTCCAAATGGGTTTAACCAATAATCCTATTAGGTGGTTTCTACTTCTAAAGCGGATAATATAGTGAAGGTACATCCTTCAAAAGGTGGTTGCATGTGGCAAATAGGTGAATGAAGTAGGGAATGAGAAGGGGCAGCCCTGGGTCACATGCTAGGGTATAAGGGTAGCTAATAAGAGGGAAGCCCACACTTGGGTTTATAATGTATGGGAGGGAGAAATCGTGGTACATGAGGTGCCCCGACCTTGATTTTTCCACCCTTCTTTATATGCCCTTTTCCTTTCAATGATTTTCTTTGATTAACTGGTCGGGGCTCAAGGGGTAAGAGCGTGATGTATAAGATATAGCAGTGAATACCCCCTTGAACGTGGGGCGGTTCATTGCCCAGCAAGGGTTGGGAGAATCAAGGGTTCCTATATGATGAAGGAGGTTCACAAAACCTGTAGGAACCAGGGTGATGGCCATGATGATGGGGTAGAGCTCATGTATTGGCTTTTGCCTACGTGCTAAATGTATTTGTCCCAACCATCTTTTTCATTTTGTGGTACGTTTTCCTGTTGAATGTGGCCATATATGTGTTTATATTTCTTTTCAGGTGCATCAACCTCCACGCTTTATTCCAGGCCATGATCCAAGATGTGGGTAAGGGGAAGGGGAAAGCTAACCCTATGTGGACCCAATGGAGGAATATGGACCCAGGCGGGAGAAATGATGAATGGGGTAATAATGAATGGAAAGAGGGTGATATAGGCGAATAAGGGAGCGAGACAACGCAACCAAAATTGGGGTTTCTCATGAAATACCATCCCTGGAACCAAATGGTGAGTAAAAGAGATCCCACGGGATTAGAATCCAAGGTTAATTCCTAAAAGGAGTCTAGGGGACAAAACCATAGACCTAGCCAATTATTTCCGCCGAATCCCCCCATTAATCCATGCCCATAAGTGTCCATGATAAGAAAACTACAATACTCAATTTCCAATTGACAAGGCATACCTTTAGATTCGAAAGGCCCAACTTCAAACATACGATTATGACAGATAGGCGAGGGACCACATGGGTGTTCAGGTGGTGGAGAAATGGCATGATGAGCTAGTTAGTGGCTGCTAGTGGTTGTTGGGTGTCAGCTAAGGACCATCTTGGAGAAAAAAATTCTCCTAGGGATATTACCTACAAATGGTGGGTAATAGTCCTGAGGTTTGTTTGAAGATGATCTAAGGTCTATTTGAGGGCCATTTGTGGGTTGTCTCGAGGCTTCTTGGTGGTTATACAAGACCATGTTCTAAGGACTAGCCCTAAGACTTATTTTGACCTTAAGACAAAAGTTCGGTTACCCCAGCAAAAGGTCCAAGGCTAAACTGAGGCTCGATATAAGGTTTGATTAAAATATTAAGACTCCTTGTTGGGAAAATTTCTATGGAATTTTTATTGCAGCAACTAGAATTAATTATTCTAACTGTAAAATTAATTATGCGGTTTATTGCTACGACAACAGCGAATTAATTACACTACAATCTTCACATATAAAATAATGTGAAAAATAAAAATGCTAAAAACTGAGAAATACTAGCACAAATGCATAAAATTGTGACACCATTATTTTTGGACAAATGTCCCCATAAAAACCAAATGTGGGAAAGCCATTGCAGCAATGGGGGTTTTTATTATTATGTAGCAGTGAAATAATATGAGTACAATCTAGATATCGAAACACTGGCAATCCTCTGCAAAGTATCTGGAAAAATTATTAGAGAGAATTTTCTCTATCCACGGGCAATCCCAGCAAAACCCACTTAGAAAATCTAGACGTCCAAGACCCCTGCGCAGGCCTCTACACTACCTTAGTGTTGCTTGTAACTCGCACTTCTTGGACTTACTCCAATTCTAACGTCCTACTTGTTGCTACTACTAGAACTGATCCTCTAGCTTTTTGGAAGATTTTTCCAGCCTTTGGCTACTGAATAAAGCCCCTACGCAGCCAAATCAAACTACCACTCTGAAGTTGTCTGCACAACCTCTAGTGGAATAATGTTGCCTCTTGTTGTTGGCTCTCCGAATCTAGAAACTTCCTCCGAACTTACTGTCTCTACCCCTCTAACACTCGATACTTAATCACTGGCTCGATCTCATTGCTGAATCAAACTGTCTTTATAACTAAGTATATGCAACGGGTTTGTTCTCCATCTACCCATCGACCTTTTCTTATAATCTCTAGTTGGGACTACAATGACCACGATTAAAACTTAATCGATGGTTGAGATTATCTCCAAGTCGATCTGTGTGAGTTTCTAGATGATTCACACCTTTCTCAATTAATTCCTACTAATTAACCATTTTTCCTAACTTGGACTTAGGAAAATTTTAATTATGGTCAATTAATTTAATTAAGCCATCTCTAGGTGGAACTTCCAGAAATGATTTCTAGGTTTTTGAGAACTCTTTTGTTTTAGCCTCTCCACAAATTCTTGAGACTAGAACACCATCCGATGCTACAAAAACTAACACTCCCTCTTAGCGAGGAAGGTGTTCTAGTGTTGCACTGCTACAACACCCTATCCTTGCATCATCCTCCCATACACGCTGCTGATGTCTGACAGAAAAATCTGCTTGAACTGATTGCACTGCTCCCTCAATCATAGTGTTTCTCCCTCAGTCACTGTATTGTTCCCTTAGTCACTACAATGTTCCCTCAGTCATTGTCCATCAGCCATTGCGCTAACTTTGATTCATCTTCCACTAACTATAGATGAACCAAACCGCATATGTGTTGTTGTTGACACTGCACTGTACATCCTGTATTGCTGCCAACTCTGCATCTACACTGCAACTCACTCCCAATTGTTGTTGCTGCTACTACAACTACTGCAATTGATAAGCATTCAAAATACTAAATCAACTATATCTTTGTGCTGCAACTGTCTCCTGCACATCTGATTGCTAGTAGCCTCTACAATGTCCACTCGGGAATCTGTGTTGTTGTTGGCTCTACTACTAAGCTTCCTGCTCTATTGTCAACACTTCCTTGCGCTCCTCAACATCTGATTGCTACTAGTCGGCAAATGTCACTCTAGTACTAATTGAAAACTAAAATTGATCCTCTTACTAGTGAATATTGTGTGCCCCTATAGCAATGGTAATGATCCATGAGGAAGAGCCATCCAATGCTTGCCTCACTGGACCTTGCCCAAATCTCTGCAACTCTAGAACTCCAATCTACTCATACTGTTGTTGCTATTGCTCTGTTGTTTTCTCTGCATTGTTGCTGCAACTATTGCAATAATGAGTTTGATCTCCCGAGATCCTGAAGTGCTAGCTTTCATAGGGTTACTCCCTCTAAAGCTATATTCCCTCTGAGCCTCGATCTCCCTATGGGAAATCTATATGCTCCCTCTTGGCATCTCGCAGTGTCCTCCTATACTGGAAACTGTACTACGTAGCTCTGTTCTAGGAATCTTCTGGATGGAAGTACACCTGCATACTGCGACTAGGAAATCGCACTACCCATGTCACTGCAACTAGTTTTGCAACTGTCTCATGTGTTTTGACTGCAACTAGCTCTTTAACTGTCTTTTGAATGACTGGTTGCACCTGCTGGCACTAAAACTGCTACTATGATATTGCGGGCCCTTGTATCAAAGGTGATGATTCTGTTGCAACAACTGGAACTAATCTAAATGATCTCCTTGCTGCTTTTGCACTGGATCCTGCCCATTTGGCACACTAGAATCTCATACTCCTCCACCTGTATCTGTTGCCCCACTATCTCCTTTTGAGGCTTGTCCCTTATTGGGACCTTCCTTCGCTTTGCAACTCGCACTAGACAACTCATACTTCCTTCGATTCTTGTCTCCAACAACTAGAAGATGATCTGCTGCCCAGATCTGAATTTTGGGTAACTCATATGACTTCTTCTAGAAATCTCATACGAACATCTTTGCAAAGCTGCAAAATCTACGCAACTTAAAAACTGGGAAAATAAACTGGAATCTCCTCCTGTTTTCCTGCTCGGTTGCTTATTTTGAAACTCGCCCTTCCTCTTGGAATGCAAATAAATACTCTATATACCTCACTCTACCTTCAACTACTTCCTGGAACTACTCACTCAGCCTTTCTAAATGTCCTTTTCTAGAAAAATGGCACACAAATTGTAATCCCAACAACTCGAACTGTCTAGTATGGCAAACTCGCATGACCTTTTACAACTAGAAAATTATGGAACTCCTCCTTAAAACAGGAATTGGAAACCCTCTAAGAAAAACTGGAAATTCCTCCCTCTGTGTAGGCACTTTCTCTTCCACCCGACAGGGATTCTACTCTAATATCTCCTACAAAACCATTTGTGCCCAGACAAGAAATATGCTTAGCGAAAATACTAAGATGCTGCTACTCCTTTTGCCTACTAGAATCACTATTCCAGACAAGTTGATCTTTCCTGCAACTACAACTGGAAAATCGAACCCTTGCATAGCAATTGGTATTGCCTGGCTAGGCACTGCGCAACCCCAAATAAATTGTCTTGCTTCTCCCTTTGAACAAGGACTTTTCCTTTCTCTTCTTCTGAGGTTTTCGTCTGTCAAACTCAATCTAGTACCATGTGAAAATTTCTATGGAATTTCGATTGCAACAATTGAAATTAAGTATTCTAACTATAAAAGTAATTATGCAGTTTATTGCTACAACAACAATGACTTAATCACACTGCAATCTTCACAAATAAAACACTGCCGAAAATAAAAGCACTAGAAATTGAGAAATGCTAGCATACAAACATAAAATTGTGACACTGTTATTTTTGGACAAATGTCCCTGGAAAAACCCAATGCGGGAAAATCAATGCAACAGTGAGGGCTTTTATTACTATGCAGTGGTGAAATAATCTGCGTACAATCTTGATGCCAAAATACTAGCAATCCTCAACAAGATATCTAGGAAAATTATTAGAGAATTTTCTCTCTCTCCACAAGCAATCCTAGAAAAACCCAATGCAAAAAATCTTGCTATCCAAGACCCCTACGTAGGCCTCTACCCTACCTTTGCACAGCTTGTAACTCACACTTCTTGGAATTACCTCCAAGTTTGACATCCTACCTACTGCTACTACTGGAACTAATCCTCCGGCCTTCTGGAAGACTTTCCCGGCCTTTGGCTACTGAATCAAGTCCCTACTTAGGCAAATTCATCTGCCAATTTGAAGTTGTCTATGTAGACCTTTGCGCAGCCTCTAGTGGAATAATGCTACCTCTTGCTACTAGCTCTCCTAAGGTTACTTGAGAGCGGGAGTAGGGAGCGACATTCTCAAATGCTCCCTGTTCAGGAGTGAATTGGGAGCGAATTTTTATATAATATACATTTTTAATATTTTGATGCATATATGTCAACAAAAGCATGTAGAATGATGAATTAGTTATAAAAAGCATAAAAACATGGATTAAACCATATACCATCAATCATCTAGTAGTTACAATATTCAACAACCACAGGTCCACAAGTTACAAGTTTTGATTTATATAGCATGTAATTGTGTAGATAACCAAAAAAACATCGAATGCAATCCATCTCTGAACTAAAAATACATCAGCAAACAAGCTCTAGATGGCCTCTAGCATACAAAAAAGTGATGCTACAACAAATACCAACATATCATCAAAATCATTGCCTATCTTTGTATCTTTGTCATTAATATTACCCTCTAAGCATTAAAATAAGATAGAAGAAACCTAGCATGTCAAGTCAAGATTTTGTTTGAGTGATGGGTACATTTTTAGTAGGGTCATGATAAAGTAGTTTGACAACCAATGTCACTAACATTAAGGTACATAGAGGGATTGGTGCTCTTGATTAAATACGAGTTCCATACCATAGTACATGACAAACTCCAATGGAAACATTGCAATCCCCCCAATATTGAAATCTTGAAAAAGTGACAAGTCTACTACATTTTGAGTGAGATCTAAAATTCTACTTTCTCCATATGAAATCCAATGAGGTTGGAGCTTGTCTCAAACATCCTAAGTCATTTCCTAGTAATGTTAAAAATAAGTAAAAGGATGAAAATGAAAGATAAAGGAGAATGTCACTTTTACTTTAAGAATTTAACATTACCATGAATTGCATATCAATACTAGGGCCATAGGTTTGATCATTAAGCTGCCCCACTCAAACATTCTTGTTTCTTAGAATAAATTGTGTTTGGAACATGTTTGCAAAAAAAATAAATTGCGAAGAAATCTAGGGAGAGAAATGATTTTAGGTAACATGCTTCGGGAGCGGGTTTGAGTGGGGGACCCGCTCCCCCATGTTGATTTTTGGTAGCATCGGATGTGCTCTAGCCATGAAAATTGGTGGAGAGGCTAAGGCACATGAGATCTCCATGACCCAGGAATCGTTGGGGGAAATTCCACTCAAATGGAGAGATATTAAAATAATTAATATTTTTAATGGGGTTCCTAAGTCTAAACTTAGGAAAATTAAAATATTAATGTGTATTAATATAAAATCGGTGAGAAAGTTCTAAATAATGAGGATCAAGCCAAATCTAATCTTAGTCGTTGATTAGGGACTTTATCTCGGCTGTTGAATCGTTAATAGGAAAAGTATAAGAGGAGGCTTGAGGGTCAGTTGGAGATACACCAAGTTGATCAGTCAATTTGATTTTCTGGGGTAGGGTTTGCTGAGAAATCGAGTTAGTGATCTGTTGCAGCAAAGGGTAGTTCGACGAAGGCTGAGAATACATAGCGGAGAGGCAGGGAGAGTGCCAGAGAGACAATGCAGAGCCTAGGAACGTTGACGCAGAGGTTGAGGAGGCCAGCGCAGAGGATGCACAGGGCCAAGAAGCTGACGTAGGCAACGTAGAGGGTTGCAGAGCTGATGTTGGGCTGAAGAAGCAGCACTGAGAAATTTTCATGGGGCAGACAGAGCTGGTTAGCTAACACAAAGCCGTAGAGGGTGACGCTGCCTCTGGAGGGTGACGCAATTCCTGAGGGTAGCTTGGAGCAGCTTTTGCTATCCAGCTAAGGGAACAGTCGAAGTCACTGTGAGGCTATTCATCCAGTTGCTGATTACCCGGAATATTTGTCTCTGAGGAGAGGTACTTCTGCCAAGGAAAATCTCTGAAGGGTGACCATTTTTGGCATCCTAGTTGTATTCAAAAAATTGCATAATAATAAAACCGTCATACTTGCTGCATTGGTTTTCCCACGTTGGGGTTTTTTTGGGGACGATTGTGCAAAAATAACGGTGTACCTTGTGTGATTGTCTCAGTTATTTCAGTTGTTGTTCTGTATATGTGTTAAGGCTGCATTTTTGTTTATTTCGGTATTTATATTTATAAATAACTTGTTAATGGAAAGAACAAGTAGGAGATAATAAACCAGATAATGCAGTAGGGATTTCTAATGTGTCAGACTTACAAATTTTAACATCTTACACCGAGTTCACGAGGAGACTTGTAGAAAGATTTGATAGGAAGGACCTGTAGTTACATTTTTGGGAGCTAGCTAACTTGAGGTAAATAGGTAGTGCTGAGGCATATATGGTAGAGTTCCAGAGTCTAGTTGTGATTGTCTTTGATATTTCAGAGGCATGGTTAATCATGTTGTTCATTGAGGGGTAGTAAAGCCTTTGCATGGTTGGGTGAGGGATGACAGGGCCATATCTTTGCAGGATGCCATTAATCAAACTAGGGAAATGCTTGATGCGGTTCCTAAAACTAGAGCACTAGTACCTTCTAGATCTACGTTTCGTTAGAAAGGTAAGGACATTAGACCTCCTCAAAAGGAGTGGTCCAGACATGGGCAACTAGATGATAAGACTAGGAGAGACCTTTGGAGGAGGAAGTTGTGCATTACTTTCCAGGAGTCATGGGCACCAAGACACCGGTGTATGAAGGAAAAGGGCCATTACATAGAGGTCTTCTTCGATAGCGAGTCGGGTGATGAAGCCAAGCTTGAGGTAGGTGTTGTCACTCATCGTTAAATGTGTTTTTAGTTGTCCAAAGTGCCAAAGAGCAGTGAAGTTTGAAGCCATCTTCCAAGCCATAGAAGCTCTCAAAGTTAAATCAGACCCTCTCCATTGCATAGTGCTCGGAAAGAGCTTTCCAACGGTATATGGAAGTCCGAAAATGGACTTTTGGATCGGAAGATATGGCTTGTTGAAGTTCAGGGGTTTTGTTGCCTTTGAAATGAAGGTGAAGAGCATATCGGAGGTCCGGGAGCACATTGCAAATAGCAATTGGAGTTTTCCACAGCAGAAGTAGGGGAGATTAGGGAAAAACCAGCAATCAACGATTGCCAATATGGAAAATCGACGATTAGCGGGTCCAGGCAGCGACGAGGCAATTAGAGGTTCGGGGTAAAAACAATGATTAGAGGACTCAGGGATATCGGTGATCAACGGGTCCAGGCAAATCAGTGATCAATGGGTCCATCGGACCCACTCGTAAGAAGTTGCGGGAGGAATACGCCGATGGTGTTAAAACGCCGGGATGGTCGAAAACAATTTAACAAAGATTTGCAGTGGAAAACCAAGGGCATGCAAACCCTTTCTCTCTCCTCTAGGGGGGCCACGTGGCACAACACTATTGGAGCCAATAAAGACATGGTGGCACTGACGTCACCATGATGTGGCAGTATGAAGGACAGGTGCCATTTTAATCTGGCATTTTTAGGGGTCCTAGCGGGGCATATTCGGGTGACACGTGTCACCACTCAAGGAGTGCCACGTGCAGTGATGACGTCACATTGACAATCGCAAATCGACGCTTGCAGGTTAAGGCATGTTGTTAGCTTGAAGTTAAAACCCTGATTGCGATTCACCGATAAAAGGGCTCCGATAAGGGGGGTTGGCTCACAGTCACATAAAGAGCTGAGGAACCAAGGGCTGAGCGCTAAAAGGATATCGCAATCGGAGGTCACAAACATGTTGCGGGTCCAATGTAAAAATCCCGACTAGAAGGTTGAGCCCCAGGTCATAGCCCACGGTCCTATGATGAAGAAATACTAAAAGGGGCTAAACCAAAGGGTTCTAAGGAGCATCGAGACTTGCTGTTTGTAATGTCCTCTTGAATAAAAGTCTCGATATAGGCTACAACGATGCCTTGATAGCATTGTACAGTGCTTTAAAGTTGGATGGGTGGACAACTGAGACTTTGAATAGAGGTATGGAGTGGTTGCAAATCGATATGGACTGATCCTGTGGAAGCCCCTGCAACAAGAAACCTAAGACAACAATTGCCTCATAAATGAATTCGATTGCTTCGCTACACGTCTTCGGAGAGTAAATGGAGGTATGGGACTCAAGAAGACTTAATGGCTCGACATGGGGCTCCACTCAGATACACAACGGAGGATTGCCAGGACAACCTCCACTTCTACTTTGTAATAGGCAACCACAGTCGATTGCTATCAGCTCTAGAGAGTGGGGAAGTCGGGCAGTTAAGGCGAAAGCGATAGGGACCAACTGAGCAGCTAGAGGGACGCATTGTGGCAAAAATGTGGCTTGACCAGTGGCCTTCACAGGAACAACAAAGGGATATTTCCTCCACCATTATTCAATTATCCTTTTCTTTTCATTATTTTGTAGTTTCTGTTTATTTTCAAGAAAGGAATCAAATTCTTGGAAATCATTTTGGGCATTAGAGTTATTGCAGGCCTAGACAGTTAGTCAATTTGACAGCCGTTGATTTGGGGTAGCATCGGATGCTCTAGCCTTGAAAATTCGTGGAGGCTAAATCACATGAAATCTCCAAGACCCAGAAATGGTTTGGGCAGATTTTAACCGGTTTGGGAGATATTAAAATAATCAATATTTTTAATGGAGTTCCTAAGTTTAAACTTATAAAAAAAAATATCAATGGGTATTAATATAAAACTGGGTTAGAAGGTTTCAAAAGTCATGGACCAAACCAAATCTAATCTTAGCCTTTGATTAGAGATTTAATCTCGGTCATTGAAGAACCAACAAGAAAAGTATAAGAAAAGGCTTGAGGGTCAATTGGAGGATACACCGAGGGAGACCAGTCAGTTCGATTTCTGGAGCGGGGTTACCTGAGAAATTTGAACTAGTGGTCTGGAGAGTAGCCGGAGGCAGCAAGTACGGAATAGAGAGTCTGGAACAACACCAGAAGACCAACACAGAGGTTGGAGAGGCAGACGCAGAGGCAACAAACTGTGCAGTCACTGGAGGGCCTGCTAGGTGATGCAGAGAGGCCTTGTGCTGACGCAGAGGATTTGGGAGGTACGCAGAGGTCAGCTACACTGACGTTGAGATTGGGAGAAGTGCTAGAGAATTTTCTCTTTGTTGGGTAAGCCAGTTTGGCACCCATTTGTACTGAAGAATTACTGAATAATAAAATCCTCCCTTGCTGCACCGGTTTTCCCACATTGGGTTTTTCGGGGACTGTTGTCGAAAATATTTGTGTCAATGTGTTGATTCTTGTGCATGTGTTTGTTTCTGTATTATGATGTAATATCTGCCGCAAAATTTATTTTAATGTTTACTAAAGGATTTTCATAAATAACTTATTGGGAAATAAGTAGGTAAAATAAATTAGTTGTTGCAGTGATAGAATTTTGACACGGTATTAGAGGAAGTAATCAGAGACAGCAAGGGAAAATCAATCATGGGTCGAGACCATGATGTAGAGGCATCTACGCCAGGAGACTCGCACAAATTTCAGAAAATTGCACAAGAGAAAGTGATTTCGATTTCTCTATGTTGGCTTCTAGGCTGGAAGAAGAAGTGGCTTGTGTGACTAGCTCTGCATCATCAGAGGTATGGCATATAGACAATGGAGCCTCTTGGCATATGATGGGAATCCGGGTATGTTTCTTAGATTATTGGGAGGAGAAGATGAACTTTCAGATCACCATGGGGAACAAGACAAAATGTACTTCAGTAGGGAGGGGTACCATAGTTTTTCAAACAGAAATGGGAGAGGGGTTCCGTGCTACCAATGTGTTGCATGTACTAGGATTGGGGATGAACTTACTTTCCGTGTCGCAACTTCAAGGCAAAGGCTATGATGTTTTCTTCATTAAGGAGAAAGTATATGTCAAACGCCTGAGTTGGAAAAAGAAAGTGCAGATCGGGATCAAAAGTAACAGGTTGTATAGACTGCAACTAGAATCACCAATGGCACTAATAGACAATCATGGAGACAAGGATTTGAACGAACTATGGCACAAAAGAATGGGACATTTGCACCATGGGGCTCTGAGAATTCTCAGGAGTACTGCAACATTAGTTTCGGATCTTAGTACGGAACGAGATGATGTATGCAGAGGATGTGCTCTAGGAAAGTATACCAAAGCAACATTTCCTAGAAGTAAAAACAGGGCCAAAAGTGTACTAGGATTGATACACACAGATATCTGCGGACCCATGTTCACTAAAGCTCTTAGTGGTGCTGAGTACTTCCTTACTTTCATTGATGACCACTCAAGTAAAACTTGAATTTATTTTTTGAAAACCAAGGACGAGGTTTTCTGTCGATTCAAAGAGTTAAAGGCTCTGGTGGAGAATCTGATTGGGAAGAAAATAAAAGTTTTGTGCTTAGATAATGGTGGAGAGTATGTCGATAAAGACTTCACTGATTTTTGCGCTAAGGAAGGCATCAAAAGAGAGTGGACAGCTCCTTACAATCTGGAGCAAAATGGAGTAGCAAAAAGAGAGAACAAGACTATTATAGAAGTTGCTAGGGCCATGATGTATGATTAGGATATGGCAAAATTCCTGTCAGAAGAAGCATGCAACACAACAGTCTATGTTCAGAATAGAACTCCTCATCGGGCAATGGGCAAGATTACTCCAGAGAAAGTCTTCACAGGGAAGACGCATGAAGTCAGTCATTTTAGGATATTTGGGAGCTTAGCATATTGCCACATACCCAAAGAAAAGAGGAAGAAGCTGGATCAAACTGCAGAGAAAGGATATCTAGTGGGATATAGTGAGAACGCTAAGGCATACAAAATCTATCTTCTAGGGAGCAGGAAGGTAGTAGTTCGATGAGATGTGAAGTTCATGGAGGACAGGGCTTTCAGAAAATCTCGAGAAATGCCTTTCGAAGAGCAGTCAAAAGAGGAACCATTGGTCAAACCTCTTCAACCAATGGAAGAAAATAATTCTTCCTTGGGCGAGGAAGAATCACAGGATGAGGAGGAGCTAATAGAAGCACCTGTTGGCAGAGGAAGAACAAGCAGGGAACTTTGTCAGATTTTGCGAGATGCAAAGGACTTCATCGGTGCGCTAAGGAACAATAAGAGGGAGCGAAAATAGCTAGATAGATATCACACATTAGTAGCTCAGGATGGGGAGCCTACCAGCTTTCAGGAGGCAACTCAACATCAGGTTTGGCTGGATGCGATGGTAGAGGAGTACAACTCCATAATGGTACACGATGTCTGGGAGGTAGTGCCAAGGCCTCAAGACAGATCAATGGTTGGTTCGGGATGGATCTACAAGATCAAATACGCTGCAGACGTCAGTGTTGAAAAATACAAAGCTAGGTTTTTGGCTAAGGGATATGCTCAGAAGGAAGGAATTGACTACGAAGAGACCTTCACCCCAGTTGCCAGGTGTACATCTATTAGAACCGTGATATCTCTTGCAGCACAAATGGGGTGGGAGATTCATCAGATGGATGTCAAAACGACATTTCCGAATGGAGTGATAGAAGAAGAGGTATACATTGAACAACCAGAGGGCTTTGAGACACATGAGAAGAAGTCTCATGTGTGCAGATTGAAGAAAGCCTTGTATAGATTGAAATAGGCACCTAGAGCATGATATGGTCGAATTGATGGCTACTTGCAAAAAATGGGATTTGCCAAGAGTGACGCAGATCCAAATCTCTACTATCAAGTTGTAGAGAATGAGCCTCTAATCTTAGTATTATATGTGGACGATCTCTTCCTGACAGGATCATCTAGGCTCATCGGGGTCTGCAAGAAGAATCTAGCCACAGAATTTGACATGAAGGATTTGGGACGAATGCGTTATTTCTTGGGGTTGGAAGTTTGGTAGCAAAAGGGGGAGATCTTCCTTGGGCAAGGGAGATATGCTACAAAAATCCTGAAGAGATTCAGGATGGAGGACTGTAGACCCATGGCTACTCCAATGATCACCAACTGGAAGAAGATTGATGCATCAAAAGACAAAGATGTTGATCCCATCTTATACAAGCAGCTCATAGGGTCCCTGATGTATCTGGTCATTACTAGGGCAGACATTTGCTATGCTGTCAACACCCTCAGTCAGTTTATGGTGGAGCCAAAGAGGGCGCATTAGGTAGCAGCCAAACATGTTCCCAAGTATTTACAGGGAACAGTCGATTATGGACTCTTGTACACCAGGAGTAAGGATATCTGATTGAGTGGATTTACTGATGTAGATTGGGTAGGCAGTTCAGTGGATTGGAAAAGTACCTCTGGGAATTGTTTCAACATTGGATAAGGAATGACCTCCTGGTGCAGTAGGAAACTAAAATCCGTGGCTCTGAGCGCAATAGAGGCAGAATATATGGCCACAAGCACAACTTCATGTGAGGCCATATGGCTTAGCAAACTGCTTGTGAACCTATTCATAAGAAATATGGAGGCGACCAGGATCATGTGTGATCATTAGAGTTGCATCAAGCTCTTTGAAAATCCAGTGTTTCACGATAGGTCAATGCATATTGATATCTGATGTCACTTTGTCAGAGACTGTGTCCAACGAGGAGTTGTACAGTTGAGCTACACTCCTATAGGGGAACAGGTGGCAGACATCCTTACCAAGGCCCTTGGAAGAACCAAGTTTGATTATTTCAGGGAGAAGATGGGCATGATAAAGAATCCATTTCAGTAGTAGAAATGGATATGATGTTGCAGTGCAGTAGCACGATGCAACATGATGAGAAGGAGTTTGCAGTGTAGATGCAGTGTTGGGAAGTGTTAGCGCTTGAAATTTCACCTCAGGCTGAGAAAGGCAAACCTCAAGGCAACATCAAACCATTTAGCCTCATAGCTAGCCCTACGGGGCAGGAGAAGGCTCTCGCCGGTCTATCTCGTAAAATCTTCAATAGATGAGATGACCAATAGGGTAACATTGATTTTAGGCTAGTAAACTGATCAAAAGGGTTGATTTGGGGTTTTTAGGGTTTTTGGTGGCAAATTGAGGAGATGGCAATTTTGGGTGCGGGGATGGGACACAGTTTCTGCAGGGGGTTCCTTGGGGCGAGGTAGGAGACAGTGTTGATGCCTTTAACTGAAGTGGATGGCGAGGAATGAAAGAAAGAGAGCTAAAGAGAGCAAACAATAACTTTGAATTCTCTTTAGACAGTAGAAAACATTGAAATTAAACAAACTTAAAAGCAGAGCATGGCAAGCATGAATTCTTACTTTAACACTTCATTTTTTTAATGTGCAGAAGTAAAGAAAGGAAATGAATCACATAACAAAGCTTACAAGAACATTGAGAAACACACCATCAACACATGAGTCCAAAAGAATCCCAAAGAGGACTGCAAAACCCTGGTCTTCCTTAGCCAAAAATTGCAGAGATATAGTGAAATAATACAATGATAGCTTCTCCCTCAAGAGTCCAACCATGAAAATGAATATGAAAGTACATAATATAGATGATCTAACCTCTTTCCCTGCCTCTAGGGGTCGAGCTCACTATCCTAGGCGCTGTTTCAACCACTTCTAAACTTAGCACTACAAACTAGGCAATCATAACTACTTGCCTCTATAAACTTGGAAACCAATTCATTCATTTAATTTTCACCTATTTCATGAATGAATCTTCTAGAAGAGAGACATAAGAGTAAAAGTGTCATACAAGTACCATAATTACATCAAAGAGAATCATCATTCACCTCAAAAAGTCAAACTGAGTCAAATCTGCGTTTTCTGGGCTGTACAGTGCATTTCTAGGCAATTCTGCCTGACATGTCGCGCCCCCTGCCTGACATGTCGCGCCCCTTTGGAGCCATGTTTGGGGTACTTGCAGGTGGCCAAATTGAGCAAAAGTGGGCTTGTTGGAAAGGTTTGTGAGTCTACTTTCCAACCCAACTGGAATTTTTGAATTTGGAGTTCATTTGCCCTGTCAAAAATCAATTCTCCCAAGACAACTTTCTGCAGTTCAAAAAGGTGGTAGAAAGTCAAATTTTGCATGTTTTTTTGACTTTCTGGAGGTCCAAAACTTCACAAAATCTCAAGTCCATCCATGTGCATATGTAACTTTGCATGACAAATTTGGAAATGCTGAGTTTTTGTCAAATGGAGTTGCCGGGACGAAGGGTCTCACCAGCGGTGAGACCCGTTAATGGGAAAAACCTGTGTTTGGCACAAAAAATTCACAAATGACATAATTTTCTCCAAATTTCTTGAAATTTGGGCTGGGAGTCCCCAATCAAGTACCATGCTCAGTCAAAGAGGCTTTGGCCAAAATTTGGAGTGGATCGGGCGTTTTCCTTCGTTTTTGTGCTTTGGCCAACCGTCCTTGGAGTACCTTCGTTCTCGTCGGTATTTTTGACATTTCTTTAAAACCATGACACCTGTGCAAAAAGTGAAGAAGGTTTTTCTTCCTTGGCATGTTGTGGACAAAAACCTCTCTCAGTTTTGAAAAAATCATCTT
>APFE031094146.1:2677-33664 GCA_000404065.3 Pinus taeda | reverse complement strand
ATTATTTTGCAGTTCAAGAGTGAAGAGTTTAATCATGAGTTGAACAACTTCAAGTGCAGAATGTGAGTCATAGAGTTCTTTCAGCTTTTGTAAGGATTCAAAGGCAGTTGAATATGATGAAATATGGCGACTCACCTCTTCATTTACAGATGATGCGATTAATGCATAAGTTTTGTTGTTCTTGTTTTCTCAAATGACGCTCTTTGTCTGAGGTAGGCTGTACTGGTTCATTGTCTCCGTCTAGGACACACACTCCTTTCCACAACTCATTGAAAATGAAGGTGTGTTTTATCATCCGAGACCATTCAGGATAGTTCTCCTTGCTAGTGAGAACTATTCCCACCATGGATGTGATTAAATGCATTCTGTAACAAAAGAAATATTCCCACCATGGATATGATTAAATGCATTCTGTAACAAAAAAACTCCTGCTACAAAATTTTACTCTTAATAGGAAACAATATACATCTGATATGATGGGACTAACAAAGTCAATTTGTATACCAAGCTTCGCCAAAAAAACTTCAACATATAGCCAAAAAATTTCAGCATTCAATAAAACTATTGTTAATATCAACGCATACAAAGAGAACTGCTTTAATATACCAAAATACTAGCCTCTTAGAAACTAAAAGCTTGACAAGTATGCTCATCTCCCAGCTATAGGAATTGAGAAGTATAATAATGAGACTAATGTGAGAGCACCCAGAGTTACCATAAAAATCACTTTGCCAATTAATGAGCTACCGGTGCTATTCAATATACCATTCACCATAAACTATTCAATATACCCTTCACCATTTTTATTTTTATTTTTATCATACATTATATGCCTTTATGCCTTTTTTTTATTATTATAAAAGACTCAATAATGGAACACGGTCTTCATAAAATATATGTGCCTCCTTTTAAAATGACACTAATGGAACACCCTCTTCAAGCATACCATATATCACTTACGGCCATTCACGTGACAGCGATTCTTAGCTTAATACAATCGAATATCAATATCGCCATTGAAGGGTGAGCATTGAGCAAAGAAGTTTCCAGTCAGTCAGTCAGCGTCCTTGCGAAGTTTTCTTTATGTTGGTCATTGGTATCGATGATATGGATTCCCGTATCCACCCGTCAATGCTTAGAGAAGGCGCTGGATCTTACAATGAATGCCGTCCAGACTTTGACAGGACACAGAGAACAGTAGAAACTTTGGGGACAATGACAGAATTTAAGGCGGTCCTTCTGCGTGGTGCAGATTAATTACGCTGCTGTGACAATGTATTACAGTGAACCAGGCCTGGAATTTGAGAAATCCAACAAACAGTGGAAAAATTTGCTCGACAGACTCAGCTGATTAAGACCATAAAAAATGACAGGTAGTTCATGGCAAGCTCGCAGAAATGTTTCACGTTATGGCAAAAAACATTATGTCGACAGTCCAGAGAGCGCAGGTAATGCAGCGGTCAGCACTGTAAATACGGAATATGGCAGACAGAGGGCGCAGGCAGTGTCAGGCAGCAGCTTTCAAGTGACAGTGTGTAGCAGGCTACCACATTTTTGAACAGGCAACATTTTTGAATGGAGAGCAGAGGAGCAGAAACATGTATCAAGCCAGGCAGAATCTATGGTTGTGTATAGCTTGGCCTCTACTTGGTGTAACAAGAATATAATCTATATTTGTGTGTAGCTTGGCCTCTCCTTGCTGTAAAAATAATATATTTGTCGTCCATATGAGCGATCTTATGAATATAATAAAGTCTCGTTATTATTATCATCGTCGACTTCACTATTCTCATCATCGACTTCACTATGACAAAGAAAGCTCCCCAAAAAAAAATTGCTTTCAAACATTGACATCCATTATGATTCAATAACTATTCACGACTTAATAAAATGAAATGTAAAACTGATCGATTTAAATTACAACATTTCCTAGCAATCATCATCAGTCATAGAAGATCTTCATTTTCTCACTACCAGATACTTGAACAGTGATAAAGAAAAACGAAATTGAACATAGCACAAAAAAAATGACACAGATGATATTATTACTTCAAAATTACATTGAGATTCAATAGTGTTGTCAGATCCAACTTATTCTAAACTTGGATCACTTGGATATGGATTTTGAGAAACCTAAACACAGCACACTGTGAGCATTATCTCCAACATCAACATCACCAGAATCCATAATTTCCAAACCAAACATAGGTAGTAAAATAACGTGAAAAACATTGAAAGCCTGTTATACAGAATCAGCTTTTCCACACACTTCAGCCGTTGCTATAGCCAACAGCATACAATTCACTAAAAATAACTGTAAACCTCGGGCTCAGACACGAGTCACATTATTGAAAGAAATCATTTAGGGAAAAGGAAAAAGGACAGGCTACTTATATAATGCGAGTGTGGCGACGATGGTCTGCACAATCGAGAGCAATAGTAGAGCAATTCCTCCCAACAGACCTAGAGTTTTCCACGGAGAAGAGAAATACTCCTTCACAAGCTCAGCCAATTGGACCCTAAATTTATTGTTGTAGTGCCGATAAACTTCTTTGGTCAGTTGCCCGAAGGCACCTTCGAGATTGACATTGACTCCCTTGCATAGACCGTTGAAGAGCTTGGCAACTTCTGCATCGCTCCCGAGGTGGTTTGTAATGATTTTCCTTTTTCTGAGCAAAGCCACGTCTTCTTCGGAGTCGATTAATTGGTCCATTAAACACACGTAACACGCAACATAATTGCTTTCAGATGGTTTGCACATCTCAAAAGCAATTAGGTTACGGAATAGGATCTCTGTGGAGTCTTTGACAGTGATGCGAGGAAGGTAAATTGTGTTCCTCACAAATTTAATATTTGCGATGCCTCCCTCGCATCGCTTTAATTTGATACCAGCGTTTTCTAATTCTATTGCGGGATGGATATGATCATATGTGCGGGAATCTTTATCCAGATTGCAGATTCTACCCTCGCTGCCTTCCTTTGCATTGTCTTTTGCGCTCTCTTCGTCTTGGCCGGGGATGCTCATATAGTCGTTCCGGGCATGCTCTCCGCTCTCTTCGTCTTGGCCGGGGATGCAGATTCTGGGCAGCAGCGAGTTCAAACAATTGATTTTTGTGCTCTCTTCGTCTTGGCCGGGGATGCTCATATAGTCGTTCCGGGCATGCTCTTCGCTCTCTTCGTCTTGGCCGGGGATGCAGATTCTGGGCAGCAGCGAGTTCAAACAATTGATTTTTGTGCTCTCTTCGTCTTGGCCATGTGGAGAAATAATGAGTATGCGCAACCAACCAAGAAGATGATCAACTTGATGATGATGTGGTTGAGGCCATGACCATCGGCACTCTTCTGGCAGTTTACTTTCGAAAGGGTAGAACACGCGCAATTCACGCATCATTTCGAAAAGCTTGTTCTCTGCATCACTATCCGTGGAGCTGCACTGCAGTTTTAGTAGCTTTAGGAGAACGATGAACGGGATTTGATTCTCGAGCTTCAACATGTCGTTCAGTATATCCATTCCAGTATTAAGAATCTTCTTTTCCTCAAAAAGAGGTTCATAGCAGTTACCATCTTCTGGTAATGTGTTGGCACTCAGAGTACTCAATATTTCTAGAATAAAACAACCGTCCAAAGTTAGCATCTTACCGAGGGTCTTTTCATTCCAATCGATTTTTTCTTCATAGTTGTCCCTGATTTTTTCCTCCAGATTCAGGATCTCCTCTGTTGCTGCACCAAAGAAGAAATCCATATTATTTGGATCATTGCGAAGGTGCTTAATATTATTGAACCTGATCGTCATCCTTTGCAGGGCTCTTTTTTTTTGATTTTCCATTGAACGAAGCTTCCTTTGCAGGGCACTTTCTTTGTGACTGTCCATTGAACGAAGCTCTTCAGTTTCTTGATGATATGGACCCAACGACACTCTTGTGGGAACATATGCTTCCCTTTTTACCCTGTCCGACATGAGGATGTCAGGAACTCTATATATAGATACAACGGCCGACGATCGGGACCGACTCTCTTCAACTGTAACGCTACACTCTCCTAGCGGTTCTTTCCCCTTACCTGATTCCATCGGTTGCGTCTGCTGCGACATCTCTTCATTGTCACTCTCGTGGGAGTATGATGCAGCCATTTTATGAGAACAATTAACAGAACAACAGAAGAAGATGATGACAGCGTGTAACGCTTCAACATATGGTTACACACTACACAATTTATCATTGCCAATCAGCTACGACAGCAGCCAACTACCACTCACAGGCTACAGGAATTACCTACTAGTCTACATATTCATGACAACTAATCTTCATTCTTAATTGCAACAACTATTCTTCTTGTACCATTTAGAGAAGGTACAGGATAAATAGTGTAAGGCTGTAAGCTACAGGAATTACCTACTAGTCTACATATTCATGACAACTAATCTTCATTCTAAATTGCAACAACTATTCTTCTCGTACCATTTAGAGAAGGTACAGGATAAATAGTGTAATAATTCACTAGTTATATATAAGTTTTGGTTTTCGATTATTGTTGCCTTATAAAGAGATATTATTTTTGTGGTCGATTATTGTTGCGTTGTATTTAAAGATGGGATGTCGAAATTTGTTTTTTGAATAATATAACATAGTTAATTGCTTAGGTAAAGTATGTCTATCATAAAAACTTAAGTCACAATTATCATTCTCTTTTTTTGTGTAACGATTCCAATGCCCAAGTTCTACTTATATTTAATCTATGTAGGTTAATATTATTTTCGGAAAAACTAAAAATACATACTTGTGCAATTTTAAAAAGTTAGAAATTTTAAAGTGTAGACTAAACCCACACAAGCATTAATTTGCAAATACCTAGTTTAGAGTTCTTTGGTTTATATATTCACATAATTTTCCATTTGGCTTTCGCTAAAGGTGATTTATTGAATAGCGATGATTGCTTAAATTATTTTATCAGCAAAATCAAAAGCTACACTAATTCATTATGTAGTGGTAAAAAAAATATATATATTATATATTAATATTTCTAAATTTCTTTTTTTAAGTTTTCACATGTGATTTCCATTAATAGAAAAGAGTATTACATTGATAACATTTATGTTTCCTTGACCAAAAGAGTCATGGAGGAGACCAGTGTACCAAAAAACCATTAAAATTTCAATGTAGAAAGTAAGATATTAGACTTAACCATGCAAAGCCTTAACCAGGTATACAAAAAAGCCATTAAAATTTCAAACTAGATAGTAAGATACTAGACTTAACCATTGAGAGAGAATACTTAACATGACAGTAAGATACTAGACTTAACATGATAGTAAGATACTAGACTTAACCACGTGTTTTACATAAAAGGAGATGTGATCGCTGGAAGTCGAAGGTCTAGAGAAAGAACCACAGGTCTAGAGAAAGAACCACAATAATACGAAAAAAACCATACCACCATGCCAAACGTCCATACTAGAATTACAACTGAAGAATCCGTTAAAAACTTTAGTCTATAACTAGAAAGTGGGGCGATGACTTCGCTTGTGGAGAGATGGCTGCTAGAGGTGAAGAATTCATTGGTGGGCCATTGATGATAACAGGGGTGTCATTCTCCTTTATTGATTCGATCTTCGAATAGGAGACTACAAAGTTTTCCACCCTTGCTAATCTGGTCCCTTGTTATGAAGAATCCTTTTAATATCTTCCTAACCTGCAAACAATTTGTAGTTGTCTACTTGTTTGTTCCGAAGAACCATGCGAAGCCGATTCTACATTTGCTAATGTGATGTTATGGAATGTAGAAAACGAAGTCGGCGCTTCCTCCTAGATCCAGAATCCAGTTGAGGCGGTCTCCAACAACCTATGAATGTGAAAAATAAGACCCTTCACCAAATTCTTCGATTCTAGGAGGAGAATTTCCTTCCTTACTTCTGGTGGAATGGAGTCAAAATAATTCACCACAAACTCCAAACCAAAGAGTCACCGACATGAGGAAGAGGAACTTGTCATTCATCCTCTGCAACTTGGCATTTTTTTTTGAGGAGCCATAAGAGTAGAGAGACAACAGTAATACACTGTAGAGAAATGACGATACAACAAATGCGAACTGGGATTGACGTTAATAAGGCATGCAATGAACCCCACTATCCAGATATCATCTAAAAATATGTAAGGAGGTGTGTGGAAAATTGACCACCCAGATGTTGACCCTAATTGAAACAAGAAAGCACCCCAAGGACTCGACACCTCCCCAAGCTCTGTGAGAAAAGCAACTAGAACTTGAGAAAAACACACAGAAGGCAAGACTGATTGACTTGAGCATATTAGATTGGGAGGTTAAATCAGCCTATTAAAAACAAATAGAAAACGAACCTAGGTACTATACCCCACACACCAAGACTGGTCAATTAAAGGATATCCCTGATAGGTTTGAGCCTTGAAATGATGAGGTTGGAAAAATTACCACCAATTCAAAGGATGGCTTGTTCCTATACTATGGAAGAAGATAACGAAATACATTTGCCCTCCCAAAAATATTTAGAACAAGAAAAAGAAGCCCAAGAGATAGTGAATGTGACAATGACATAAAACATAAGAACTAGATGAGAATAATAAGGAAACAAAATTTTCACTAAAATAGACTATAGGAAAGGTATATACAAGAACCCACACACCTTGGCAAAGCCATCATCGCCACCCTAACTAACGAAACAATTTCGCCACTCACAAGAGACCCCCATGCAAATATAAGGGGAAGTTAACATTGTGTTAATAAATGCACTTGAAATATATTACCAGGGTTTGCAAGGTCACGGGAGTGTTGGGCATCGGATCCCCCCACATCATGTTTTGGGGCTCAAAGCCCAAGTTTTCGGTCAAATGTATTGGAAGACTCTGCGAATTGCAGGCACGGAGCGCGAAGTATAGGTTGAGTCATAGGGCTATCTACCCTAAGTTTTGTAATGTAATGTAATGTCATGTCGGCCTACCCATGGTCCACGGACCATGGGATTGTATAAATAGAGCGAGGCTCTAAGTTGTAAAGACAACGAAGAGAAAAGATAGATGAGTACGAATGGTTCGAGCATAGAGTAAGAGTCTAACTGCTTTGGGTTGTAGTAGTAGGAAGAGGCTCTGTAGCTAAGTGCACAGAGGCCTAGTAGAGTCCGCAGCTGAGTGCACGGACCCATGCAGCTGAGTGCGAAAGGTGGTGTCGGACCTGTAACCTTGATCAAAGAATAATAAAGAGAAGTTGACTCCAATTGTTGTGTATCTGCTTTTGTAATATGTTATGTGCAATTATATTGTTTTGTTTCTCGCGCGCCCTTATATGAATGTTGGATATACTAATAATTATCTCTAGACTTACACAGATAAGCTAAGTAACCAACTAATAACAGGTTAATAGTAAGGAACTTGGGTAATAATACGAATCACGCCCCAAATAGGGTCGTGCAAAGGCAGCATCACAGTTTACGAACGACTAATAGATGCACATAACAACGTGCACGCAGGGTCAAATCGCGGACCATTGGATACCATTAGACATCCCCAGGGTGTGAGAACCTGGTTCTAGCACCCTCCCATACTACTTCGGGTGAGACCTTATTCTGCGCTCTGCGGACTAGTGCTAAAAGGGCCAGTAGTACCGGGATTTGTTTGGCTAAATCACCTCTGAACCTGGCTCAAGCCCATACAAGCCAAAAAATGGTTCCATTGTCGGGACTAAGACCTGCATAAGGGATGTATGATGTTGTGCCACTGGAATCCAACAAAGAAAGAAATTGAAGGGTGGTTGGACAAGAATATTCACAAGTTCGCGACGCAGGAAAACAGAAATCCGCGAGTATCAAAGGAATAGTGGTTGGAGCGATACTTATATACGGAAATCCATGAAATTTTCTTTGCATCCTTTCCCTTTGTGTTCTATGAGTGGATCGCGAAGCTAGGAGACAGTCAGGGAAGGAGTAGGCTCGACAAACCAATTGTGTGGACTCCTGAATTGGTGCGCAAACTAGAAGCGTCAGAAGAGAAGCTCGCACATGTTGTGGACCACTAGCTCGATCGAATTATAGGAGGATTTATCACCGAGTTCGCAGTAGACACGATAGTCAGTTACAGTGAGGCAGAATGACGTTTCCTCAAAGGACCGCGAGGTAAGTACATTAAATCTTTAAACACTTGGATTAAAATGCTACTGTGTGAAAAAAGGTTTATGTGAATAAATTGATGTTTGGGGTAACGTGAAGTGGGAGGACCTATAGAAATGGAAGTAACGAAGAATTCCAGGTTAGTCCCTTGATTTCACCTCCGCAGGAGGGCAAGGAGGAGCTCGCGAGAGTTTCGCCGAGGAACGCGATCAGTCTGATAAGACAGTGAATTTCATGCATACCACCCCCACCTACACCGCCACTGGTTTCACCATCTTCACCTCCAACTTCGCCCACACCACCTCCGCCAATACCACAGTTTAATATGGCGAGCGCAATCAAGTTGCCGATATTCAAGGGAGTAGGAAACGAGGATCCAAACCAATTTTGGTTTGTGATAAAAGTTGTATGGGAAGCACAAGGAGTCACAAATGATAATATCAAGAAGGCAACATTGGTTAGCGCATTCCAGGATCACGCGTTGACATGGTACATTAATGACCATCCAAACGCAGGGATCATAGATATACAGACCGCGCTGAACAGGGAACTTAGTAGGCCAAAGTTAAAAACCCAATCAATCATCAGGTTTAAGGAGATCGCAATGCTCCCGGGCGAGACCCCCTAGGATCTGGACCAAAGACTGAAGGGTATTATTTTTGATGGATGGACAACATCGCACGTGGTTTGTAGCATCATTAACAATGCACTTAAGGATGGCACTGTCACAACAAAAACTTTCCACCTAGGCTGAAGCTTTGGAGATGGCAATGAGATTGCATGAGACCCCTATATAATACCCTGGTCTGGGAGTCCAACAAATCCGCATGCAACTGCAAAATATGTGTCTAGAGATGCAGAGCTTAAAACAGGAGAGGACACCATGGCCAGAGGCACGCAAGGAGGTATGGTGCATAAAATGCAAAGGCCAAGGGCATGAAAAGGACCATTGTCTTGTATTTGCGAACTACTTGGCAGGAGGAGGGCCGATGCCATTAAGACCAGAGGCACATTCAGGACCGACCATGACGCCTGTATTATGGTGTACGTTCTATCAGATAGGAGGAAAACACACTACAGATAGTTGTCATCTATTGCAAAAGTATACACAAACATCCCAACAATTGTTTTGTAATTTTTGCAAGTCAGAAGGCCATGATGAATGCACCTGTAGAAGCTATGAACTAATGATAGATTAGACTCTTTCCTACAGAGTGCAGACCAAAATGTGAGCCCCTGACCCAAGTACAGGAATGACACGTGTTGGATTTCAGGGGCGCGGTCAAGGTCGAGGTGGAATGGGACCAGGAAGGGGTCGTGGACAACTAATTTGCTACAATTGTGGAGGGCCAGGACACTATGCCTGCGATTGTACAAACCTGACAAGGACATCATGTTTGAATTGTACTTAATTTGATCATGAGGCAGAAGACTGTCCTACATTGATATCAAGACTGTGCGAAAAAGGGGTACTTTAGCTCCCTCTAACTCAGAATTTGCAAATGATGAGGTCTAAGCCGCGCAAGGAGGACCCGAATGTAAACATGATGCTCAAGAGTGGTACAACCGCTGGTGATGATAAAGGTAAGCATTCAAAAGAAAGTGTGTGGGTTCGCAAGGCTCCTACAAAGGAACCTGAAATTTGATTTAGAACGCGCGAATGAGACATTCATGGAAGCTAAGAAGAGCTTCACGGAGGCCTCCACTTCCGATAGTAAGGATCAACTAGAACCAAGGATGGATCCTCCAATGCTTTTCTGGAGACATGCATGAAGTTGTTACACGACAGCAAGGCAATAAAAGGTCTATAGGAACTTATCACTAGGTGCCCGGGGTCAAGAGAACCATGCATGGTCTGGAAACTAGGAAAGCATGCATTGCGCACAGGAAGGGAAATGAGGTTGACTGCGCAAAGCAACGAGTATGAAATGGATCAAGTAATCTTGGATCTCAGATCGGACATGAATGTACTGCCAAAATAGACATGGGAACGCACGAGCAGATTTGCGCTGCAGTGGTATCCTATTCAGTTACGAATGGCCAACCAACAGAAGATATTGCCCATGGGAAGATTGCAAGGGGTGACAATAGATATTAAAGGAGCGAGCACACAGGTGGATTTTAAAGTGATAGAGATTTTCGATGACAGTAATCCCTATCCTGCGCTACTAGGAATAGACTGGGCCACCGATATCAACAGAGTCATAAATCTGAAGAAGCGCAAAATGATCTTTGAAAAAAGTCACTACGCATACTAGTACAGCTAGATCTAGCTGAAGGAGCGCGATACACTAAACCGATGCACGACAATGATAGTGGTGATGATCTCGATTGTATTTACAAGATAACCTCGCGAGAAGAGGATTGGGTGAATCCAATAGTAGATGGTAGGATTTCGTGGGAGTGTGATAGCTCTTGCACTTCGGATTTGGATGAAGAAGTAGAACGATGGCAGAATTGGTTACACGAGGTAACCATGCTTAATTGTAACATGATGGTTAGATCACTGCACTGTGTGACAATAGAGGCAAGGGATCTGCCTACATATGATGGGTTGATAGTGGTGGATGAATTCCTGAACAAATTTGAAAGCGCAGAACGAGAACAACAACGGTTCGATGCTCTGAGGTAGGCCATGCACGCAATGCCCACACAATGGCAGGGTATGCATTAAGGAGGTTTTGATGACTTGCGCGGATGCAAAGGATGATGCGACTACAATTTGGCAAACCCCAGCTCAGGATGAGAGCTAGTCACCAAGGGTGGAACAACTTGCGCACCCACCTTTCCCGATGGGTACAGACATATGCGTACAACCTACACTAGTGCACACCACTCCCATAATAGAGAATGAGGATAAAACATAACAGCATAAAAGGCAACATGCGTTACCAATTATCCATGAAGAAGCATTCGATAGGGTGTGTGAAGTACTGAACAAAGTTCACCAGGCGAGACGCACTAATTGGGACCTATGTGTACCAGTAGTTCAATGGGCCTATAGGACCATGCACAAAACCTTAACCGTGGAAATGATTCCAAAGGTGCGGAATAGGGTAGTGTTTCAGGAAAATTTAGTGTTTCTTCAAACCCCTAACCCTCTAGACCTAGTAGCTAGTCTAGAAACAACAAACAAAGTAATTCATCGCTTTTCCTATAATTAACAGATAAGAGAAAGAATAACAAAGGTACCAACTTGCAACTTTCACTCATTCCCTCTCTCCTTTGACCAATTTCCCCGTTCCTTTCCATACTTAACTCACTTAGAAAGTACCTGCACACAAGCCAAGATAGAAACCCATCAAAGAATACAATAATGATGATTTGTTAACTAAACATATCATGGAATCCAGAATACGATATACATCATATAAATAGATGAATGGAAAAAGCTTAGAATTCTTTATTAATAGAAGGATAGATTACAACCCATGTAGATGCATGCTCGATTCAGTGTCATCCTTCCAACTTCAAACCCTTCTCTCCTCATGAAGCAACAATTTGACATGATAAAATTACTCTCTCTACAAATCTCATTCAAATAGCATTTCCTTAGCTCAAGAATTTTCAACCTAGACCAACCTTTGAATGCTTGGTCCTTTTATAGCTGAATGGAGGAGGTTAAGCCATTAATGGCCCTCATGAATTCTTTGCCATAATTGGGAAGTGGTTCCATGGAGGAAGGGATAATGGATTAAGGTTCATTCATCTCCTTCCTCATCCAAAAGCGAGCTCAATCCTTCTAGAAACCTCTAGAAGCATCCATTGGATGAGAAATCTAATGGATTCATTTCAAAAAATCGATGGATCTTGCTCAACGTAGGTAGAACAAAGGCTAGGTGCGATGCATAGCACCTAGACAGTGCAGTTCCTGCAATGCATTGTAGCCAGATAGAAGGCCACCTACGCTGATCTCCTTAGGGGCATTTTTTAGATGAATAGTGTCATGAAACTCTTGGGAGGCAAGCATGATGTAGGTTAACTTCATTAGGGAATGAAAACAACTAAATTAGGGGTTGATGGACCCTAATAATATGGATCTAGAAGTCAGGGTTGGTGTGCCCAAATTTTCTTGTAACAGTTGCCCCCAAAGCATGAAGTCGAAAATAAACATGTCGAGTGAGATGCTTTACCACTTGGAGAGAAGGTTTCAAAACGGAAGGTGACCTGCATCAGTTACAATACAAATATCATGATACTTTAATTTTTTCTCACAATTAGCTAAGGGAAGGCATAGACATGCTCAGCTTTATAAACTTTCATTACATGTACAAATATAGTCGTCTACAGATGTAGATCCATGAGTGGATGACCATCAATGTAAGGCCATTTGTACATTTGATATAGTACTCCTGAAAATATATCACAGCCCAGATGGATGGAACTAGATCCAAGATCTTCAATCTCGTCCAATCTTTCACTCAAGTACAAGTCTAACCATGTGAATAGATGATCTGAAGTCGAACATGGAGAGACATCATCTGATTACCAGCCAATGATGTAAGTCGTTAACAGACGTGAGAGGAATCACCAATAATGATAATGACCCTCAAGGTACTACAGTACATTCCACATGGTGTGAATAAATGATTTGAAGTCGAACACCAAATGAAGTCTTTTGGTCGAAGGCTAGTGATGTCAACCTATTACCGGAAGTGAGAAACCTGCCATTGATTTATTCAAGCATCAAGGTACTGAAGGGGTGTCTCTAAGTCAACTTCTTGCATGATGTGCTGATGTCGACAAGAAGTGACTCATCACAGGAGGGCCTTGATGTATCCCACATCAACGAAACGAAATGAGATAAATGATTTTGGAGATGAAACATCGACTCACGACACAAGGTTCAAGAATGGCGGTCATGAAAATGAAGGTTTACTATATTGTAAAGGATGAAGTTTTGAATTGAATGACTTCTCTTGAACATATCGGCGACACTGAAGTGAATTGGTAGCATTGACCCAAACAAAGTGATGGATGGTATTATAGACCAACGGTGTGATAACCTTCAAGCTGAATGACCCAACCCACATAGTCATGGTGATGAGATGAAAATGTCATGTTCAAGAGAGACCTGCTACCATAAAGTGTTCCCAGATTTTTCCATTTTCCCAGTCATTTCTGACTAGTACCTATTTATTTTTAATCAAGCTTGAGGAGGATAACATATTCTTGTTCTATAATTTCACCCTTCAGGTGAATCCATCGCTATTTGATGTTTTAATGAGTCTAGCGAAGGGGAAACTAGGTCTTTTCTAGATGGACAAGCTTGTTGCTATTAAATGTTTTTAACGAGTTTAACAACAAAGATAACTCGGTCCTTTTCATGTTTAGAGAGTCTGAAAAGGGACTAAAAGAAAACTCCACAAGTTCTTTTTTGTACATTTGTCTCTCAATCCTCAAAAAGTGTAAAAAAGTACAAGAGAGAACCTATTGATCATGTTTGACCAACGAGTACCTTTTTCGTAGTTAAACTATCTCAACCCGAAGAAGGGGTAAAACAATACTTAGCAGATATCGATTCTAATCCATTAACGAGCTAGAAACAACAAGTGCTTGGCAATCTTTTCATGTTTAGAGAGTCTGAAAAGAGCTTAAAGAGGACTCCACTTTGAGGAACGAGTGGTGTCTAGGATAACAACTGGTTCTGGTGACATTGGAACTTCTCAAAACATGTTGATTTATGTGAAGAGGTTGGCTAATAAGACCACTCATTGCAACTGTTCCTCAAAAAGGGTAAAACAACCAAGTGAAAGCATATGATCGGCCAAAGGGATGGTGGCAATGGGATGAAAGCAACCAAGGCTCATATGATGAAAGAGGCTGATAGAATGGAAATCATGAGGGTTAAACTGGAAATGGGTTCATTTTTAAACAAGCTTAAACCATAGGGAACTATCCTTGGATTCAGTTTCATGTTTATACAAGCTTGAAACGAAAAACTATGCTTGGATTCAATTTCATTTTTACACAAGCTTAAAATGAATAACTATGCTTGGATTCAGTTTCATTTTTACACAAGCTTGAAATGAAAAACTATGCTTGGAAATGGTTTTCATGCTCTTAGCATGATGAAAGGGAGAGTCTCATGTAACCAGATGGAAGTCACTGCGGTGAAGCAAGACTGTTATCCAACACCTCTTTGGCTTCGTCCAGATAGACAAAGGTGAATGGGGTGACTCCCTTCACATAACCTACAGGGAAACTTATCTTTACCACTAGGTGCATGCCCCCCAAGCTTCATTACATTCACCTAAGTAGACTACTCGTGGCTATCAGGTGGATGGAATGAAGGTTGTTTTACGAGATCAAGTGAAAGACTTGACTGGGATTTTACGAGATCTAATCAAATACTTGACTTGGAACTTTGCTCCAGGGGTCCTTGTTTCATTTTTTAATGATCTTGACACAAGATAGGGAACCGTGGTCAGATTCCTTGGTTTCATTTTTTAACGAGGTTGACACAAGACAAGGAACTGTCCTCATGGGCCTATTTCATTTTTTAACAAGGTTGACACAGTAAAAGAACTATCCTCATATTCCTTATTTCATTTTTTAACGAGGTTGACACAAGACCATGAACTATTCTCGTATTCAATCACAACTCATAAGAGGTCATGAAGGAGAGATCTGGTTCCAATGCCCCCAGTACATGATGTACAACATCACTAAATTTATTGTCAGTTGATGTAGGTATGGAACAGGTTTCCACACAATTAACCTGTGGCAGGGATGATACCATTGGTATAAATGCACCATTTAGGGAAGATGGTTGACTAGGAGCCATATTTGGACCGAGAAATGAAAGCTGGTCAATGGTGACAATTCTGTCTTCATGCGGGAAACAAATCACTCGAAAGAGTGTTGAAAAAATAGCTCCCATGCTATAAACATAGTTTCCCCCAAGAAGTAAATTGTAATCTAAGGGTCCTGGGACTACCATAACATTCAGATAAACGGTTTTTCCTCCCAAGGTAATGGGTAACCGAGGGAGGATCCCTAATGGTCAACACATTCCTCTATTAAAAGCCAATAGATTTTGGGTAACTGGCACAAGCGGCGATGAACCAAGTGCTTGCCAAGTAGATGAGGAAAGGATACTCACAAATGCACCTTCATCTGTAATAGTTCCAGATACAATCATATTACAAACCTGTACTATGATCTGGAAAGGCACATAAGAAGGAAGGCAAAATCCTACCAGTCGATTCCAATCAAAGGATGTGACTAGACTACTTGGAGGGGGTACCGTTGAAACAAGAGAATTAACCCCTTGAGTTACGAGAATTGGAGGATTTGCCTCTTGTCTTAATGGAACAATAGGATTTCCCCCAAGCTCATTTGAATCTGAAGAAACGAAAAGAACTTGAGTGGTATCATTTTCACTCTCTTCAGGAAAGGTACAATTTACTGAAGGTGAAATCGGGTCAACTGTTACCTTGACCTATTGATTTGGGTCAGGTATAGACTCGTAGGATTCACTTTCAGAGAGAGTGGGTTCAACTGACGATTGTTTTTGGTTAGTCAATTCATTAACTAGTGAAGGATTTAGGGATATTTTCCTATAGCCAGATGGACGTCGCTGTGGCGAAGTGGGACGGTTATCCAACACTTTTTTGGCTTCATCCAGATAGGGACAAAGGTGAATAGGGTGATTCCCTTCACATAACCTACGTGGAAACTTGACTTCACCCTTCTTTCCATGAACTTTACTAGAACTAGTTGATGGTGTGTCACCAACATGATCTCCAGAAGTTGATGACACAGGATGATGTGAAGGGGTAGAGCATTCTTATAAGATCTAAGGAATATCAGGACAATTTTGAAGAAGAAGGTCTCCCGCACAAAGTTTGCATGGATATCGAACTTTGTGAGGCTTGACGGATGGTTTCTCATTAGATGTTGTTTTCAAAGCAATGGTTTCTTGGTTACCCTTCTGCTGAATTTTCTTCTTCTTCTTGTTCCCTTTCTTCTTCTTCTTAGCCACCTGGTTACTAGTACCAATACTTTCACCAGGCGAAGAGGAAGAAGGGGAGGAAGAAACGACCGAGGAAGAAGGAAAAGGGTCAACCTTAGGATCAACTGGAGGTTGATTTTGGCCAATTGGAGGTGTACTCGATTGCAGAGAAATCATTACATTTTGAACCAAGGAGGTTGGAAACAACCATACTGACAAGCCAATGGTAAATCCCGGAAGGGACAATGTAGCCATATATGGAGCACCAATATTTCCAAATGGAGGAAAAGGAATAGGATTCCGATCAAAAGGAATTCCTTGATTGGTGGACTCCAGATTTTTCACCATATGTTTCAACCTAAGATCAACTAAGGAGAGAGCATGGGGAGGATGTTATCTGTGGTGAATTAATTTTTACAACACTGGAAAACAACTTTTCTTTCTCTTTAAAGAGTCGAGAAAAAATAAAATATGACTCTAGTCACTTTCGATGTTTAATGAGCCTAAAAGGACAAGTGCTTAGATGATCCTTTTACTTTTAAAGAGTAAAAAAGGAACGAAAGTGACTGCTTTGGAGATTCTAGGCAAGAGGGTTTACCAAACAAATCGCAAAACTGTAATATACACCTTGGTGATGAATGAAAGAGAAATGACCAAGGACTTTACATACGACAGTCAATCTTCCCGAATGTTGTGTTCGGTGCGTTGCGATCAGTAAGGCGGTAGACTTGGCTTCCTAGGGATAAAGGATTTCAACCTATTGGACTCTCCCACCATATACTCGACAGTATAGGGAGTACAAGTCCGTACTAGCACTTATCGATTCAGAGAAGAGGAATCACCCAACCTCAATGAAAATGATAGCCATTAGGTTTAAAGATGCCGAAACACGTCTCTAGCCTAGACCTTTAGATGTTTTCGTTAGGTTCCAATGAATTATTAGATTAATTCAAATAAATTTTAAGTTGATCTTCTTTAGAATTTTCCTTTCAAGGTTCACCACGAGATGTTTTCCAAAATTCCTAGAAATGAAACTAGAATGAGAAGCACTCTTTCCATTTATTTCAACAATGAAAATCGTAGCTATGAGGGATAGAGCATACAAGTACTTTTTGAACAAGCAACAAAGAGCACAAACTAGATACAATTCCCTAAACCATTCCTTTCAAGCATTCACAAACTTCAAAATGAAAATTGCATGTATTTCTTTTCAGTTTCTCTTAATGTGAATGATGCAATAAGAAAAAATAATGCACAAATGATTCAAATCTTTTTTCATAAAAAATGATGATTTGTGACAATTTCTTTAAAAGGGAAAGGAAGATTGTACGACATTTTCGATTTTAAAGAAATGAAGATTTTTGACACTTTAAATGAAAATACAAATCAAATATACAAGTGAATCAATCGATTATCTATGAAGGAAGACTATACGACACTTCATTATTCGAAGAAAATGACGACTTTACGCCACTTTTCTATCGACAAAAATAATCGATCAAAAACTTACTTTGGCTATAGAATGATAATGACAAAGAAAACATTAAAGAAACATTAATCAATCCAATCAAAGTAGGGCTAGATTAAGGAGATGAAAAGATTGTTTTCAGAGATAAGACATCATTTACATTCAACAATCAATTCAAACTAATGAAAATTGACAAAAATTTTCAGTTCCTAGATAGGAAAAGTGACCCTAAAGGGATCATCGCATGTAGCAGTTAGAGACAGTACGATGCATCGTATTGGATCTATGCGGGAAGTGCACTGCATCGCACTATGTCAGTCACAGAAGTGTGATGATTACTGAAGGCAATTTTATGCTCAAAATTGACTCAATTTTCAGTGAATTGAACTTGAATTTGATGAATAACAGAAGGTATAGTATTTCAAAGTGTTTTAAGAGATTGATAAGCTACTATAACGGATAGGATCACTCCCTAGTATGGTCGCCATTTTGTTATGGGAAAATTTAGTGTTTCTTCAAACGCATAAACCTATGGACCTAGTATCTAGTATAGAAACAACAGACAAAGTAGTTTGTCGCTTTTCCTATAATTAACAGATAAGAGAAAGAAGAACAAAGGTACGAACTTGCAACTTTCGCTCATTCCCTCTCTCCTTTGACCAATTTTTCCACTCCGTTTTGTACTTAACTCGCTTGAAAAGTACCTGCACACAAGCTGAGACAAAAAACCATCAAAGCATACAATAATGATGATTTGTTAACTAAACATATCATAGAATCTAGAATACAATATACATCATATAAACACACGAATGGAAAAAGCTTAGAATTCTTTATTAATAGAAGGAAAGATTACAACCCATGTAGATGCATGGTCAATTCAGTGCCATCCTTCCAGCTTCAAACCCTTCTCTCCTCATGAAGCAACAATTTGACATAATAACATTACTCTCTCTACAAATCTCATCCAAACAACATTTCCTTAGTTCAAGAAGTTTCAACCTAGACCAACCTTTGAATGCTTGGTCCTTTTATACGTGAATGAAGGAGGTTAAGCCATTAATAGCCCTCATGAATGCTTTGCCATAACTGGGAAGTGGTTCCATGGAGGAAGGGATAATGGATTAAGGTTCATTCATCTTCTTCCTCATCCAAAAGCGAGCTCAATCCTTCTAGAAACCTCCAGAAGCATCCATTTGATGAGGAATCCAATGGATTCATTTCAAAAATTCGATGGATCTCGCTCAGCACAGGTAGAACAAAGGCTAGGTGCGATGCATAGCACCCAAACAGTGCAGTTCCTACAATGCATTGCACCGAGATAGAAGGCCTCCTGCAGTGATCTCGTTAGGGGCATTTTTTGGATGAATGGTGTCATGAAACTCTTGGGAGGCAAGCATTATGTAGGTTAACTTCATTAGGGAATGAAAACAACTAAATTATGGGTTGATGGACCCTAATAATATGGATCTAGAAGTCAGGGTTGATGTGCCCAAATTTTCCTGTAACAGGTAGGGACTGTAATTTTTGAAGAGAATGAAAAATGGAATCCACACATAACAACGCCCGCAAATGTGAAAGTGCGTGAAGCCCAGGACAAAGAATTCACACAGCTACATGAGGTCAAACACATAAGGCTTCAGAAGCCATTTGGCAAGGGAACCTTAGACTTCGCGAACTTGTAAAAGATCAGGTATGACTGAGGAAGAAAAGCATTTTGATGGACGTAGAGGTCAAGAGGTTGGAAAATGAGATCAAGCAAGCACGTAACATCGATAGACCAAGGATGACAAGGCAAGGTGCGGATGATCATACCACTAAATTAAAATACTATTTCGAAGAATTTATGACTCTGATCCCATGGCTACGACTGCATCTCACCAAATGCAGTAACCAGGGGAGCGCATTACATACGATAGAATGTGTGGTGGTAGCTGTTGCGAGGGCAATTGAGGATTTTCCGCAAAAAATACTGGAAGGCAACCTGAAGCCTCACACAGATGGTGTGACCATCTGACTAGCCGTAGGAAGCATAGTCTTAGTGCTCTAGGCAGTTGAAAGAGAGTGTAGGACTATAAAGAAGTCTATTTGGGAGCTGCACGATAAGGGAGTTGTGCGCAGAATCAACATATCACAAGGTTCGTGCTCACACATGAGGGATAGCGCTGCTGCACGAATAAGCTGGGAAGTGTTCGTTGGCGTCACTGTTCATGACGAGATGTTCGATTTAAGTCCAAATGGAGCAGGCGACGGGCATTTAAGATGCAAATTATGGGCAAGATTTGGGACAATCGACTGCTAAGAAAACATTGATGGATTGGAACTAAGGGGAACGGTCGAATTTGAATTCAAAAGGTGCTATAAAACTCTAGAGGTTAGCCATGATACAACACTTGTTAACTTGAGATTTGATCAGTTGATTAGAGCACAAAGTGTCAAACGTCGAGCGATATGTGAGCCCCTAAGTTCACGAAATACTGCATACAGTACGGACAAGATGACGACTACCACACCTGGTTTGGGCTTTAAGGAAGGAACCACCGACGAGGCCGCGTTGACCCACACGGTACTTGATGTTCCTTAAAATATAGGGGTTGCGCTGAAAATCCTAAAATCACCTCAGATTCCGAGACTGAAAAAAGATAAGCAGGTAGCAGGACTAGAACGCATGTCCCCAAGGAATCCACGGTTTGGTAAGCTCTCAATGGAAGAAAAAGGCAAGGTTGTCACCATTGAGTCAGATGAAGAGGAGGAGGACTTACAGGCTCTGATTGCCGAACTAGAGGAAGCAGAGGAAGTAGAGGAGGATATCCAGCTAGTGCGCTCTGCAGCGAAATTTCCCGAGTACGTCCCTCTGCGAAAAGGGAAAACCAAGATACCAAAGGATCTAGATGCCACAAAGAGCACACTACAGAACCCACTCCAGAACCCACTCCTTCCTGATGGAATTGTGTTTGAAGGCTCGGCCCTAAGCCGTGTGCCCACAATGAAGTTTGAAGATTGGGACCTCATAGACAACGAGAAGTTCCCACACTTAGAGACAGAAAGCCTCATGAAGCAGAGCACGGAGGGGCAAGTAATCATGTTAGAGCCGTGAAAGTGGTTGCGTCGTGTGGATAAGGCCAGATTGTTGCATCTACTGTGGATACCACACTTTCATCGTGCGCCCATCACCATTTTTGTCATCAGGTAGCTGCTTTGCCTGGTACATGATGGGTACTTATGGCTGCAGGAGCCTATTCCCATCACGGCGGCTCTCATCCACAAATTTCTCGGCTTCCCTGTAAGGGAAAAGACCCTACGATGATGGAAGGAAAAAGTAGCAATTTGGCCCTCACGGAAGCCATGAAGGCCAAATACAAGATGGAAAAGAAAATGAGGGGTTATGCCATCACTACTATCAAGGATAAAGGGGTATGTGTAGCCACCCAACTCCTAGCTGGCAAGGTAATGAGAAAATGTTGCGCCGATGAAGTACCAACATCGATGACTGCGTTGGTTGAAAAATGCACGGAGGGGGTTTAGTTCAACTCGGCTGAGTTCCTCTATGAAGAATTTTTTATCAACTTCAAGAAGGCCCAAGAGCAGGGTAAGACCTTCCACTACGTGTGGTTTCTCTTGTCCACCTTGCTAGTTGTAGGTGAACTACCTGAGGACATTTAGTTCCCGGACATTGAGCGTGACATACATGAGGCTGTGAAGTATGTGTCACTCTAGGCTACTAAGGACGTGAAGCAGATTTGTGATTCAAAGGTTTTTTGGGTGCTCATGGAGGCGAGCATCCGCATGTGGATTAAACGGAGGTCACGCCTGTCCCCCACAGTGCACAATAGTCTACAGAGTTTTGAAGATTTCAAGGCGGACATGCACAATATCTACATCAGGGCGGGGAAAGATTTGGTGCAGCAGTGGACCAAGTTCCCATTCATCGCCACGGAGGATGCAATTTTTATAGTGTTAGAGACATTGCCTCCTGAGTGGTGTGCCCCAGATTTAGCAAAATTAGAAAAGGTAGTAGCACAGAAAAGAAAGGAGGAGGCAAAGTTGCACGTCACACAACTAGATGAGAAGAGGCACAATGAAAAAGTGGCAACACAAGTAAGGACAGTTTGTGAGGCATCACAGGCAGCTGCAGAGTAAACAAAGGTTACCAAAGCAGCAACAACGTAGACAGCAAGGGCCACAACAACGCAGGCCGAGGAGGGCTAGGAATTGCCTATAGGACAGGAGATAGAGGACACAGACCTTGTAGGAGAGGGCACGAACCCAGGCATAACTTCAACCCAACTCAAAAGGTCGCATGTCACAGAGAGATATGGTCCACTGAAAAAGGTCAAGGCCTCTAAATTGGCCATCAACCCGATCACGTTAATGGAAGGTGACCTCTACGACATTGTTGAGACAGTTCACGATGGCACCAAGGAAGTGATCCAAGAAGTGATGTCAGAGTAGCAAATTGTGTTGGGAGCCCTAAGGGTACAGCTGTAGGAATTACAGGTGCAGCCCCTGCAGGAGGGTATCTTGTCTACCCATGTCACAGCAGGCAAAACAACAACAAAACATATGCTCCGCTCAAAGATGGCCAATATGATAACCTTGGCAGAGGGAGCACTAGTCTTGAAGAGCACAATTGATCGGGTGATGCTTAATACAATGAAAGGCATTGGCCTTAACTTGGTTGCCCTTCCCTGCGACACACTTTATCAGCTACAGGATGGGATAACAACAGAACTCCATGCCAAAGAGAGACGTGTAGTCTAGGTTCTGAGTGAGCAGAAGATTAATATAGAGCATATTAGCTTATAGCTCGATGTGTTGGTGTCACAGAATCAACATTTGGTGCACATGGTAGATGACGCTTGCTAGCACATCCCAAAGCTAGCTATCGCAGCATATATACCAGTAGAAGTGTGGATCCGCAGTTTGGCAAGTGGAGTCTGTGATGCGAGAGAAGAGACAACAAGGGTGCAACTGGCGCTGAATCTCTAGATCATCAAGCTGTGGTTGAAGGCACAGCGTTCCACTCCCCAAGAAGTCATAGAACAACGTGCTACCACTATTGCAGTAGGGATGGAAGAGATTGGAGGTGCAGTGCACGACTGTACCGGTATGTTAGAGCAGGCATTGGAGGTCCTCACTACGTTGTAGGATGACCCCAACATTCAACGGCTGGAGACCGAGGCATGCGAACTCCATCAACAATATGAAAACATTAGAGGGACTACACAGACAGTATTCCTTACTCAGTGGCTTGCAAGGATGCAGCAGGCCAAGGATTTAAAAGAGTAGGTGAAGCTGAATCTCCAGATCACCGAGCTGCAGTTGAAGGTGCAACCTTCCCCTCCCCCAGAAGTCATAGAACAACGTGCTAGCACTATTGTAGTAGGGATGGAAGAGATTGGAGGTGCATTGCGTGACTATATCGGCATGTTGGAGCAGGTGTTGGAGGTGCTCACTATATTGTAGGAGGACCCCAACATTCAACGATTGGAGACTAAGGCACGCGAACTCCATCAATAATATGACAACATTAGAGGGACTGCGTAGATAGTATTCCTTACTCAGTGGCTTGCAAGGATGCAGCAGGCCAAGGGTTTAAAAGAGTAGGTGGATGCGACATGCCACAAAGAAGTAGTTCTAAAAGCGCCCGTCCAGTCGTGGATTGATGAAGCTTTCACAATCACGCCAGATATTGAAGGAAAGCTTGCACAGATTAAAGGAAAGCATACACAGATGTAAGGTAGCACGACAAAGGTCTCAGAAGAGAGGATGCAGCAAGTTCAGTAAGCAGCAACTCTGTGTGTTGCAGACACCAAGAGTGTTCGGGACCAGTTGGAGGGACTCCATGCTAAGATCGCCACATCGACAGAGTGACTCGAGGGCGAGTGACGATGTTTATGTTGGGGGCTTGTTGGGCATTGGATCCACCCATGGCATGTTTTGGGGCTCAAAACCCAAGTTTTTGTGTCAAATATATTGTAAGACTCTGCGAATTGTAGGCGTGGAGCACAAAGTATAGGTTGAGTCATAAGGTTGTCTGCCCTAATTTTTTTAATGTAATGTAATGTCATTTTGGCCTACCCATGGTCCACGGACAACAAGATTGTATAAATAGAGCGAGGCTCTAAGTTGTCAAGAGAGCGAAGAGAAAAGATAGATGAGTACGAATGGTTTGAGAATAGAGTAAGAGTCTAAGTGATTTGGGTTGTAGTAGTAGGAAGAGGCTCTACAGCTGAGTGCATAGAGGCCTAGTAGAGTTCGCAGCTGAGTGTGAGGGCCCTTGCACTTGAGTGTGCAGGGCGGTGTCGGGTTGAACAAATAATAATAAAGAGAAGTTGACTCCAATTGTTGTGTATCTGCTTTTGCAATAAATTATGTGCAATTATACTGTTTTGTTTATCATGCACCCTTATATGAATGCCAGATATACTGTTAATTATCTCTAGACTTACATAGATAAGCTAAGTAATTGACTAATAATAGTTTAATAGTAAGGAACTTGCGTAATAATATGGATCGCGCCCTAAGTAGGGCTAAGCAATGGCAACATCACGGGTTGTGAAGGACTAATAGATGTGCGTAGCGACGAGCATGCAGGGTCAAACCACGGACCACTGGATGCCATCAGACATCCCCAGGGTGCAGAAACCTGGTTCTAACACCCTCCCATACTACTTTGGATGAGACCTCATTCTGTGTTCCACGAAATGGTGCTGAAAGGGCCAGTAGTACCGGGATTTGTTTGGCTAAATCACCTCTGAACCTGGTTCAGGCCCATACAAGCCAACAGAGAGGGACATTTTTCATGTTTGGCACTCTCTGCAAAATCCCAAACCTCCTAGAAATCATGCTCTCATCAATGAGCTCGCGGATTTGAATGTTAAGATCCCTAGGAGCTCGACCAATCGTTCTAGCAAGAACCAAACTATATCTATTGCAGTGTGATAATCCTTGAGGAAAAATGGTATATCGTACTCCATAAAATCATCCACCTACTTGCATTTATAACAACAAGACCTAATTGATAGACCAACATCATAAGAATGAGACAATTGTCACAGAGTGTGATGGAGGAACTAGGTGTCAGGTATGGAATTGCGATCTAAGTTTGTGAACGCACTCTCCATTCCCTGCCTTGGCATGGAAATCATGCCTTGTCTTAGTAATTGGATATTACATAACATCCCCAATGGGGATTCTTCATCCAAATTTCATATTAGTTTAACATTGGCATTTTTGTTGAATTATATTTCAACATTTTTAGCACTAAGTTTTGAATTTTTTTAAATAATTAGAACAAATTAAATAATGCAGAAATGGACCAAGTGGAGCATTGATAGAGAAAGCCCAATTATTCAAAAGTTTGAAAAGTAAATACTAAAAACCTCAGCTATATGTAGAATTATCCATAAGAGCTTAAAACAACACTACCTCCAATATTAGAGACAACATTTCGTGCTCAATAAAAACCATTGGTCACTTCTATATCCTTTTATGAACATTTATAATACCACTTTATATATGTTTTTACTTAGAATTAACACTTACAATAGAATTGAAAAATAACTTGTGGTTGCTTAACTCCAACTAGGAAAATAGAAGGGCCTGTTGTTGAACTCTATGAACCTTAGCGACTGTGCCATGGAATCTCGTGTGCCCTCAACCGTGCTGTACCTCGGCCATGAAGGATGGGAGGCAACGAACAGAAGCAATGACAGCACATCGTTCAAGCTCAACAAAGAATAGGCCAGAGCACGACACCTCCAGTGATGCACAACTCTTCCGGTTTCTCTGAGCAACAAAAGTGGTGAGATGAGGAATGGAGACAATGACGAAGACAATGCTAGATCTTATGGCCAATATAATACTGGACCTGAGGCGTGGGACAACTTGTCCTACTCGTACCTTCTCTACAAATCAGAATCTGATGGCGGAGACCCTGAAAGGCTTTTGTATGGACCCGGGTTGATCCCTCTCACTACGGAAGGGCATGTTAACCTTAGATCTGTCATGGATCTAATAGATCTGGCATACAACGGACAGAACAACCCACATCAAGCCCAAATCTCGAGGCATGCTCACCCAAAATCTCCTTTCTTCCCTGGATCGCAGTAGGCAGTTCAGATCTGGAGGCATGCAACTGCCAGGATACCTCTGTGCCTTGAATCACGGGCCCAAAGGTCAATGCTTTGTACTCAGATCTTTATACCCACTTAGTTATCTGTAGATTTAACAGATTTTAGCCTAAATTTGTTGTTCTGCACCATTGGATTCACACTACATCGACACCAAAATACGAAATATACTTATGCCTAAAGGGTTTTTTATAATAAATTTCAATGCAAAACAAGAAAAGGAATATATCCTCATAAGGGGCCATGGTTCTGGGGCAGTGCAGGGCTCTTCATGAGCCCTTGGTTTCTAGATTTCGATGCCAATACAATGGTAGTATCAAAGATGTCAGTCTGGGTTAGGTTGCACAACCTTCCACTACACTTATGGCACCACAAGGTATTAATAGCCATTGGGAATACCTTGGGAATATTTCTAAAGACTGATGGAGGCAGACTCTCTAAGGGAATATTTACTTTCATCAGAATTTGTCTCGAAGTAGATCTCAGCTAGGGACTACCAGAAAGCATAATACTAAACTTCAACAACACAAAGTGGATACAACCCTTGGACTATGAAAACACAACATTCTGATGTCGTAGATGCCTAAAAACAGGGCACCTCCTGAGTTCTTGTCCACAGGAAAGAAACACCCCCTAATGGAACAAGAAGAAACAAAGGAGGCCTAAAGGATGGCAACATAAAAAGCCATTAGATGAAGAAGAAGGCACAGTAGAAACTACAAAATATAAAGCAGATTAACAAAAAGTCTAGAACAGCTCATTGAAGAAAGAGGATGGCCCCAGCAACCCTTTGCAGCAACAAGCTTCCCAGCCAATAGGAAAGGAAACATCTAGAAACAAGAGAACTCATGGATAAGAAGGATTTGAGTCGAAGAAGGACTCTCCCACAATTACAATTAAAAATCAACTATCCATTATAACTACTACCCCCAACTCTGGAGGGTGGCGAAAGGTGGAGAAAAAGAAAGGGGGAAAAGAATAGTATTTTTATTTTTATTTTTTATTTTTTGTTCATTATTTCGGTTTCTGTGAAAACAAGAACAGATCATCTCCATATGCTCTTTAGCATCTACAAAATGTAATTTTGTCTTATGAATAAAATTAGGACTTTTTCTACGGGAAAAAAAAACACTTACAATAGAATATTGGTAGTTGGGTTTCTTGGTTGGATTGGGTTGTTGACATATTTTCTCAACAAATAATATCTTAGTTTAGAATGTGTTGGATCTCATAAGCACTATATTAGTGTGATATATCTTGGTTTGGAGATGAATAGACTAATATTTATTCTACCATGTGCAATTTATTTTTCTTTTTTGGTATGAGAGCCTAGCTCTAGGCTTTACTACCTCATGGGAGGACCAGGAGACTGTGAAAGCCTATGAAAGTAGATGGTTTAGTTTTATGTGTGAGAAATGTCTAATTTTTATGTTGTGTGATTGTGAGTATTATGATTATGCGTTGATTAGTTTTCCATCATTTGATATAGTTGTTGCATGGAATGAGACGAACTCACAAAGAAACCAAATCTAGATAGAGAAATTGAATTAGTGTATGGTCCAAGTTGAAATTTTGAAAGAGGAAGTCGAAGAACAAATTCTCTAGATTGAGGTCTCAGTTTCCCAACAAATCTCGGTGTGATAAGAAATGCATCCACTTTGGCTTTAATGGAAAACAAAAGCATTCCCAGGAGGTCCAACAACTATGGTTCTCTTGTAATTTTGCTTCGTTACCAGAAAGTTTGTAGAGGGTAGGAAAGTTCATGCCCATATGATTCATAAGGGATTTGAACTTGATATTATTATATAGATTTGTTTTATCGAAATGTATGTGAAATCTCATGAGCTAGTAGTTGTAGGTGAAGTGTTTAAATACCTAAGAGTTTTTCTTTCCTTTTATTTCTAGTTGAAAAATTGTGTCATTATACATACAACATGAGTTGAGGTTGGTTTTACTCTAGTAATAACAATAATCAATAGCTTGTATCATTATTATTGAGTCCAAGAAGATAATTTTTTTATTATTGACTATTTTGAAGCATATTTCAGACGTAATATAACATCTATGAAGGAAATGGAGAGTTACTATTAATAACTAAGATTTCTTCTAGGGTATACACCAACTTGACTGCAATAGTTGGTGTAATGATTGATGCGGTTGATATCCATTACACTCTACTACTTCGTTGGTTGTTTGAATGGTTTCCTCGCGTCCCTGACCTAATGTAATGGCGGTGTGGGAATTATTGTTCATATTTCAAAACCACAGTGTAGTCTTCCATGAGATTAGGTCACCAATCTAGATTTATTCAACGGATCCATGCTTAGATAAGCTTCAACTACACCATAGATTTCATTTCCTCTTAATTTCATTGGGCCACGACGAAATTTTTTCTAGTGGAATACAATGATAGTAAGACACTACAATTCTATGAGAGTTGAGGATGCACAACAATACCTTGAAAATATACCTGAGCAAGATGTGGTACCATGGACCATAGTGATATCTTGGTTATGAATAGAACGGAAATGCATTTTTAGATTATTGTAGCAAATGCAATCATCAAACATTCTCTAAAGTCAAATGCTGACAAGAGAAAGACATCTTAGTTTAAATGGATTTTAACCTAATATTGTTACTGTTAGATGAGGCACTTAAGTTGGGCATTTTCATGGATTTTTAGGATGTTACTATTGAACCTACATACAGTTTTATTATGTGGTGCGCAAGTAAGTTGTGAAAGAAGTGGAAGTTATAAATTATTAGTATATGATTTTGATTGATGGAAGATATGATATATTTTATTTTTTTTGTTTGTAAAAAGCGCATAACTAATTATTAAACAGTGTTCCATAATTCAAATTAGTGTTTCTTCGTGCTCGAAGACCCATGAATACATCACTAGTTTTGTTACGTTTACATACTATTATGGTTTGTTGTTCCTAGTGCTCGGAAACAGTTGAACAACTACTATTGGTTATAGTATGATATCCTTGTGTGTTATAAAGGTCAAGCTATATGATCAACCTCTAAATAAAGTTAGTATCCATAATTCCTTCCTAGAAACTGATGGCTAGCCGAAAGTGAAATATCTGACAGGTAGTGGTAGTTCCATTTTCTTGTGTAAGCGCGAATGAAACAAGTATGTCAATATTGTTGATCATTACAAGTACCTCAATGATGGTTAGAGGTATTTGTGCCTTAAATGGGTCAAGTGGTAAGCTTGAAGTTGTGGTGGAGAAATAACCTAGTTTGGGAGATTCCAGAGTGTGTATAAGGGCTGATGAAGACCATACAAAACTATATAACAAATATTTGTGTTGAAATTTGGGATTCCTGTATTGATCTCTATAATGTTAATTTTGTAATTTAAGCATTAAGGGAGGGACTTAGAGTTAAGGCTTATGATAGAATATTGATAGCTGGGTTTGTTGGTTGAATTGTCATTGAGGTATTTTCTCAACAAACAATCTCTTAGTTTAGAATCTATTAGATCTCATAAGCACTATATTAATGTGATGTAGCTTGATTTTGTAGTACCCCACTAGTGTGACTCTATTAGTTAAAGTTGAACTACAGTTAAATTGGAAAATCGAAGTATAGAATTTACATGTCTTGTTATTTACAAAAAATATTTATATATTTAAATATTTAAAAGAAAAGGGAAATGGAATTTTATGGCATTGATATTCTTGAGAATGTGTAGAGCGATATTAGGTAGAATTAAATCCCTAACAATCAAAGAAGTTGTTGAAGAATTGGTTATACCCCAAAATGGGGAAATAACAAAAGAGAAAATTTCCTCATTTTTGCTTATTCTCTCGAAGAGAAATAGACGATAGTGGAAGGAAAAGAAAGCTATGAAAGTGTATCAAAACAATAAAGAATGTTAAGCGAACGAATTTTATGAGCCTGGAAATATAATGATTAGAGATAAATGGTCGGAGATAAATGCCAAGAATACGGTCTTGATTGAAATTAATGTGGGAGAGAAAGACTAGTGGAACCCTTTGAAAAGCTTAGGACACTGCTCGAGTGTTACAAAAATATATTCTTGAAAATTGTGGATTCTCAGGGTTAGCTAGGTCAGTGGCTAACTTACAGTTTCCCCAGAATATCTCAGGTAAGTCTTCAAATTTAGACTTATTGTATTTAAAAGGTCATAAATCTATAAATGTGTTGATTTATAAATGGCTAACACAAAGGAAAGAGGAAATTTTGTATGTAAATTTATTTCTAGAAATGTAAGAAAGTGCAAGTGTGAAGGTACACATGTTGTCTATAGAATATTGCAGCGAGAACCAACATCACTTATGATGATATACCATAATATAAATATGAAAATAATGAATATGTTACACAAAAATATCGTCCCCATGATTATTTGCAGTCAGTATGGGTCTATCATCACTTATACTAGCCTCCTAAGCAAGTCTCAAACCTTAGCTCTTCATGTCAAGCTTTGCAAATGAGAGAAAGACATTGAAAATCAATATTACTCTGGCTCCACACTTTCTCCTACTTTTACCTGTGGACCCACACCCTTTGTTCATATTATCTGTGTACCTGCACGCTCTCTATGTAAAGGGGTGGGTGCGTACCCCTGTAAAATTCAAAAAGGCGCAAGTTTATCCTAAAAAACTCACTTTTGGGTTAATTCTAGATGTTTCTAGAAGGATTTTGACGTGGATTGTTCGCTCCAAGGTGGTTCATGCATCCCAAAAGAGAAGGGGCTAATCCCTTGATAGGAGGAGCTATCCTTTGAAGGAGGGCTTTACCCCTTTGAAGGAGGACCTAGTAACTTCCCTCCATTGCACTATAAATTAAGGCATTGGGTCAGTTGATGGGGAGGTTAGAAGCTGAACATTTTGAGGGTAGATGTTGATGGAATTAGGACTTCCTAGTGAAACTTGAGAGGAGAGATCACATACCTTTTGGTTTCATTGGGAAGTGATTGAAGCTTGTCAAAGTAGAGGAGACTTCTTGTCGGACCCTGGGAGGAGGTTGTACAGCATCAAGGCACAGGTTGTAAAGTTCTTCTTCATTTGAATTAATACAATCAGATTCATTTTTCTCAACAAATTGTCTTATGTGGTTTGTTTCATAATCTCCTTGATAATTATGATGAATATGCTTTATGATATTGGCTTTTCAGGTGCTATTTAATTTGTTTGCTTGTTTGTGTTTGCAGACTTACACTTCAAGGAAGCTCATTTGGAGCGAGGGAGCGAGGCTTCCACAAACTTGCATCGGACCCAAGGTAGGCCTAAAACACTTGTTTGCCTTTGTTTTTAATTGC
>APFE031094133.1:37418-95626 GCA_000404065.3 Pinus taeda | reverse complement strand
CCATTGCATAAATACAATGTACCAACCTTTTTGCCTTTTGCTATTACCAGGGCTCCTTTGGTGACCTTCCAAGCTTTATCTGTGAAAGTTGTCACACAAACTTCACCGCCTAACTGCCCTGTTGAAATCAGATTTTTCTTTAGATCTGGAACATGCCTTACCTCCTTTAGTAGCCATTGGTTTCCATTCTGCTGTTTTACAAGAACCTTACCCATTCCAACAATTTTACAGGGTTTATCATCACCAAACGAACTTGTCCAAAATCTCCTTGAACATAGTCATGAAAGTATTTCTTATCAGGTGTGGCATGGAATGAGGCCCCTGAATCTACCACCTAGGAATCCATGATATTTTCGAAAGAAAGATCAAGCCTCTTGTAACACCTCACCTGTCACATTTGCTTCATGATTTTTTTCTTGCTGTGCATCTCCTTCTTTTCCCTTCTGAGATCTATAGTATTTCTTTAGGTGTCCTTTCTTTCCGCATTTCCAGCACACTATCCTCGATCTGGACTCGGATATACCTTTCCTTGATTTACTTTGATATCCTGAGCTCTTTCCTCTTTCCATTTTTCTTCCCCTAGACTCTACACTTAGAGCATTACCCGATGTCTCACCAGAGCTTTTCTGTCGTATTTCCTCGCTAAGGATAGCACTGACAACATCATCAAACTTTAAAGTACTAGATCTAGAAACAGAGTTACTAATGGCCATTACTAAACCATTCCAACTTTCTGGCAATGAGCACAAGAATAACAGAGCTCTAACTTCATCTTCAAAGTTTACCCCTATAGAACTTAACTGACTTGTAATAGTATTAAAATCATTTAAATGGTCTGCAACAGATCCACGTTCTGACATATTCATATTAAATAACCGTTTCATAAGAAATACCTTGTTTGAGGCCGAGGGTCTTTCATATAGTTTTGCCAACGCCTTAATCAAACCCTCTGTCGTTGTTTCCTTTGAAATGTTGAAGGTGACTAACACTGCGAGGCACAACCATACTATTCCGAGTGCCTTTTTATCGAGAAGCTTCCATTCTTCATCTGTCATACCCATCAGTATCTGTGTTTTTCCGCCCAATGGTAAGTACAGATCTTTCTGATACAGATAATCTTCCATTTGCATCTTCCACAGCGAGAAGTTTTGGCCATTAAATTTCTCGACCCTAACCTTACCATTTTCCGCCATTTCTCCCACTCGAACTAGGAACCCTTCTTTCCTGCGAGTTTATCAGCCAAATAGACCTTCGGCTCTGATACCAGTTGTTAGAAAATTATATATTACGGAGCAATGGAACACATGAAATATTGCAGAAATATAAACACAGAAAACGCACAAAACAAGAGAGACACAGATATACGTGGTTCACCCAGTTTGGGCTACGTCCACCTCGAACAGCCAGTCCTTTCCTTTCTATTATCTAGCAAAATGAAGAGACACAACCTACAGCAAATCCACTGTAATATCCTTTGTTTTCTCTCACAGTCTCACCTCTCTGTTTCTCGCTCACACAGAATACACATCTATATCACAGCCTCAAATACAATGCCCTCATAAAAAGAGAGGGGTTGCCTTCTAGGGCAAAAAACCCTAAACTAGACATAAGTTCTACCGTCAGATCATCTGCCTAATGAACGGCCTAGATTGACTAGAAATTACTTTACTTTTACAAGGCAATTTTACAGTTGTTTTTAGCTTCGGGGGCGCTGCCCCGAAACCCCCCGCCGGGGGGGCGGCTGCGAATATTTTATGGGCGGCGTTGCTGCCCCCATTTTGAACTGGGGTCCAATGTGGCTGTACTTTTGAATATAGAAGATAATCAGGCTCCACACCCAACAATGAATGCGTTTTCAAAAAATATAAGTGTGTTGCCTTATTATTTTCAATGTTGCATTCCAGAATTGTTTTTTCATTTAGATTTAAAATTACTTTGTTGTTAGCATTGAAAATAATGGATTCATCTTTTTTCTATTATGTTGGTATACATAAACAAGAAAGATTTAAGGTAATTAAAATCACTATTTGTGAACTTTGAATGTGAAATTACTTTAAAAGAACATTCAAAATGATTTTATTTATTTATTTTTAAATTTTTTTTATATTGTCTCTCGAGAGACAATAGTTTGAATTATGGACATAGAGTCTCTATAGAGACAATATGTTTTTAATCTCAGCCATTGTCTCTAAAAAGACAAACATATAATTGTCTCTAAAGAGACACAAATGAAGTTGTCTTTAGAGAGACAAATGAAATTGTCTCTAGAGAGACAAATCAAATTGTCTCTTAATAGACAATAATTCTTGTCTTTATAGACACAATAATAATATGTGTTCTATATTGTCTTTATAGAGACAAGTTTTTGAGACTTTATATTTTGAGACACCCTCTTAAAGACAATACACAAGTTTCTTTTCGTCTTAAGTTAAGACAATTGACTCAAATATTGTCTTAAAACCCCCTACATGTAGTAGTGTACCTTCCTAAATTTTCATGATTCTTTTCATGATGTTTTCCATAAAAAATTCCTTTGGGAATGAGTCTTCGCTTGGGTGATGTAAGATTAGGAGAGAATCTCCCATTACTATAAGTGTGTCCACTTGATTTTCTTTGGTTAACAAATGCCCTCGTAGAGATCATATATCTTTGCTTGATTATTTGTCATATGACCAAAGACCTCATGAATTCTTGAACACATTGTTCTCCACTACACCATAGAGTACCCTCCCCCTCTTACCAATATTTTGTGACTTATATAATGATAGACAATTATGAATAATAGTAATGAACATTAAAGTTAGAATAATAACTAAATATTCTTAACTTGAAAGTAGTGTGTAAAAATAATGCTCTTTCACTTAGAACAATATTGATTATATAATGAATTTGTATGTTAAATTTCCAAGGTCGTTTTAATGGAAATGCCTATCATAATAACGATTAACAAGAGGTCATAACCATCTTGACTCAGAAGACAATTGGTTCTATAATAAAGTTCTAAATTTAAGATGTATTCGCAATCGGTTCTATAATAAATTTTTAAATTTAAGATGTATTCTCATGGGATGTTTTAAAATTAGAAGGGGGTAGTGTTGGACAATTATGAATAATTATAGGATGTATTTGCATGGGATATCTTACAATAAGAAAGGGAATTTTGGACAATTGAATTATATTTGAGATTATTTTTTAGATGATAGTAAGCATATTGAAGAAGATTTATAGTTTGAAAATAATGTGTAAAAATAATCTTTTTAATTTATAAGATGATTGATTTTATAACTGGCACCATCTTATTGAAAAATATGGTTGATATAAGTTGTAGGCGTCAACTTGTTTGAATGTATAATGAAATAATTTGATTTAAATTCAAATTTTATTTAACAATTTACCTTAAGAAATATTAACACAAAAAAGTCATACAAATTGACTCAATATGTTCAATATGTTAATTTTATTAAACATTTTTTTACAAACCTAAAATAATAAAATATAATATTTTTAAATTAAAAGCAATCCTACTCTAAAACTAAATAATAACAATAATTACAACTTTTTAAAACAAATAATAACAATAATTACAATAATTACAACTTTTTTAAAACAATATTTAACAATAATTACACTTTTTTAAATGTGAAAAATAATAAATTTAAATTAATAAATCCAAAATATAAACTAATAAAATTTAATATAATTAAGTTAAAACCTAAAATAGTACACCATAAAAAAACACACTAGAGAACTTGATTTCATAGCATACTTATGTTATGTGCAAAGTTCTGTTATGATTTTAGAGCAAAGTTATGTTACGTGCTATGAAGAGTTGGATATTTTTCCAAAAGAAATATATTCAAACATTTAAAGAGATTTATAAAGCAACAAACTTGTCTTGAAAGTTGCACTATTACTATTTTCTTTTATTTGTATTAAAAACAATCCGTATCTTTCTTCAAAAGTGCAACGTCCTTACAGAAATGAGAAGATCAACAGCAGCTCCCAGATTTTCAAACGTCATAAGTGTTTTAATTTTACTTACATGTTGGATGGAGGCAGTGGTGGCAGTGAAGTCTGGGCAATGGGGATCCTAAAGGAGCAAGCGGTGGGTGATAGAGGAGAATGATTGGCGAGGGTGTTTGGATGATGGACGGAATGTACCGGTCGATGGAGCCGGTGCCGAGGTGGGCCGATGTGATGGCCGCCGAAAAGATATGGTTACGGTCGGGAGTAGTGCGCACTGTGGCCTGTTGCGGCATTGCCAGAGTGACGTCGGAAATTAAACCGACGGGAAAATTTTACATAAGCAGACAGTGTGATAAGTATTTATTATTTATGTAAACGCGTGGAGTGACCTCTTAATATGTGGCAGCTTCTTAATAGGTGGCTGGGAAATAAATGGTTTTTAAATTAAATTTATTATTAAAAACTATCTTTAATTTATATTTTTTTAAATCAAACTTGGTTCACTTTCAATATAAATCATCTATTAAGGCCCACTGCATTTTCAATTTCTTGATTTAAAAGACAGTTGGTTTTATTATAATCAATTAGTTTTATAATAATTTTGTATCTCAACAGAAACATCAATTTTTTAAATCGTACCTTAGCACTCAACATGTTACCATGGTTACAGCTCAAACTTAACGTGTAATTGGATATTCTATAATGGTTTCCAAATTCATTCTCCTCTTCTTTATACAACTTTAAATAGTTGCCAACATAAAGGTCAAACTCAGCGTTCCTGTTATTCTACATTTAGTGGGCACTTTTATCTTCTTTTTTCTAAATTATTAATTATATTATTGAATCATAAATTCTATGATAAAAAAAAATATGAGAAGAATTATGTAAGCTTTGATAATATTTGTTATCAAATGTTTTAGAGATTTTTGAGAGGATATGTAGAGTTCTTGTTATACTTTAAAACAAAGTTGTAATTACATGAGATATTTGTGGATATTCTATAAAAGATTTGTGGATCTGGGAGTTATTTGTGGATCTACTTTTATTAATTAGCTATCTTTGTTTGGATATAAATAAAAGTGCCTTCTCCATTTAAAGGGAGGAACTCTTGGAGCATAATTCCAAACTATGATGGAATACAACACATTTGATAAGTTCTTGTGTTATTTAGTTTATAGTTTTATATTCTTGTTTTGTTGTAAGATGTTGTTTTAAAATTTATTTAGTTTTTCGGCCTGGAGTATGCCGTAAAACTGCTTCTGCTTGGCTAAGAGCTCGTCTTCCTCGGACGTAAGGAAACAGGTTAACGGCCCAAGACCCAGAGGCATCTGGCAAGAGTGAAAGCCTGCTCCCTTACGGACCACCAACGAGTTATTTCAAGTGGCGTGGTTTTCTTTGATAACAGTGATGAGTCAGACCGACATTCGCTGATAGTAGCCAGAGATGACTGTCCTCACTGTTGGTTTGACACCTGAGTTTGATAGGTTTTGCCACCTTCGGGAAATAAATAAATAAATAAATAAATAAATTTAGTTTTATAATATGTGCAAGTTATGTTAGTTTTCTTATGTTTTAAATTAGTTTCTTTTGCAAATGAATAGTAGTGCTTTTCTTATTGTGGCAAGTGTGAGCCTTTAGCACATGATTGAAGATGGTGGTCTACATTAAAAGCATTTTTCTACCAATCGAATTCTAACATAGTTTCTGGGAAAACTAAGACAAATATCGAAAATATAAAACATGGGTTTTGTGTAGAACGAGCTCATTTAGTTGACATCTAGGAATTTCTTCAAAACAATACACGTGTTGGAGATATTCATGGATGTTTCAAATGGAATTTTTTAGATTTCATGTTGCAGTCATAAAAAGTAACAATAGAAGAAAGAATTTGAATTTTTCATGAAATTAAGAAAGAGGCCACTCATTTTGAATATAAATCAACTTTTATTATGAGTTCTAACAATTCTTCAATCTTTTTAGCTAAGAAAAAGTTTACATTACAATGATCACTTAGTTTAGGATTTGGTTTCTTTACTTCTTGTAGATACTTTATTTTCAATTTTATAATTGTCACTTCATTCTTTTCCCTATTGCAATCAAACACTTGAGAAATATAAAAATGCGTAAAGATTTAAATTCTAAAGAATTATGATTTTTAATTAGAGATGTTTTCTTTCATAGACTAAGAATGATTGCTTTCATGGAAATAGATTTCAAATGCTTTCTATATTAAATTTACAGGATTTCATAGATTAAATTTACTTGGTTTTATAGATTAGATATTACCATGATTTAATAGATTAACTTAAATGTTTCCATAGATCAATATTTCATGCTTTAATATATTCATCTGACATGCTTTCCTAGATTAATTCACCAATGTTTTACTAGATTAATTCACCAATGTTTTTCTAGATTAGTATTTCATTTAATGTGATTTTATTCACTTTGATAGAGTAAAAATTTCTTTCCTTGCAATTTATTTCCATTAGAACTGAAATATAACTCCTCACGTATATTATTTCCTATACTTCACAAGTCTACATATGTGGATTGACAATTTAATGTAAAGTAATTTAAAGCACAATTAAATTACCCAGCATGGATATTTCCAACCTGACCTTTGATCAACTAAAGAGAAGAATCATATAGGAAAGATAAAATTATGTTCTTATTGACCTGGTTGAAATCGCTTCCATTCAAACATAGAGGGTGATTGTGACTGACACCAGGAGAAATCTAAAGGCACCTGTAACAATAAATGTGGTCTTTGCATCAGTTACAAAAGTGAATACAGATTTATTGGTGGAGGAATATAGTTCTTGTAAGAAAATAGTTTGATCATCTCTAAGATGAGAACCAAATACTATCTTCCACTAATTATCACTTGAAGGAGCTACGAGAAATGATAATTATTAAATCCAATCATTGGGAGACACCATGATACAATTCTATGAAGAGATGACCAATTTTCATAAGGTGGTGGTTCCTTTGCATGACATGCAAAAGAGAACATGGGAACATATGAAAGTTCTGAAGTCAATCCATGTAACTATCATCATGATCCAGGAATGGGGCACAAAGTATAGGAATGCACCATCAGAATTGGCTAGAAAAACAAGACATGAAGTGGAATTGGAAAAATTTGAGGTTAGAATCCTTTTACAAAGTAAAAAGTAGCATGGTACATATATAAACAACATTATAATGCTAATTCCTATGGAAGGTTGTATCGTGGTTTGGACACATTGGCCAAAGCACACAAGATTCCTTCTATTGGAGAATATAGAGAGACAAAAGGCAGAAATGTTATCACACAAGAAATCCAGGAATACTTGAACAACTTGAAGTAGGTTATTACCAAAGATTACTTGGAAATTACAAGTCATAATATGCAGTGGTATGTAGTTGTACCTGCTAAAGTAAACACGAGGTTTTTCTTATTATGGAATTAAGCTCAATCCGGTTCCAAAAGTATCTAATTGGATGCTATATAGGCAAGAGTCTGATGTAAGACATATCTTCCATCCAAGTTTGTGGAAATAACCACAAAGTATAAAGTTTTGTACCAATATGTTATAACATAGTTATAAGTGGAAGTTGTCGAGCTAAAGTTTCCTCAAACTTGTGCATGATTTATAAAGTTCATGTTATTATGCTCTAGTCCATTTTGTCTTGTGTGGGAAGTCTTTTCTTATTGTATTTATAAAATAACAAGTATAAATGATAGTGGAAGTACAAGAGTCAAGTGTGGAATATGAATAGCCATTAGTTAGAATAAGGACAAAGCAAGTCCAACAACCATGAGCGGAATTCAAAGTTCACAAAGTGAGATGAAATTTCATCACCTTTGTTATAAATAATCCCTCATAGCTCAAACAAATGGCTTCATACTTGAGATCGGTGGCCTTGGCATCTCTAGTCTAGCATAGGAGTCAGTGTCATTCTTTGGAGAAGCAAGTGGTGGCTTCCTGTTCCATTACTGGGGCTAGTCTCATATCATTATAATTGTATACTTGGAGCTTTCACTTAATGATCATAATCTCTTAGAGCTAACACACTTTCATGCATATATCATTGATGTTGTAAGACTACTCTTTATATTTTTGTAGCATGTGTTATTTCATTTACGTTAATGTCAATTAACTATTTCATTAACCTTATTATCTATCTTGTTGGATGTGTATTATCTACACTATCATGATATTTTTTGTAATGTGACCTAATTTGTAGGCTAACTTAGAATTCTTTCATTTGCTCGTGTCGTTATCTGGACAAATCAAAAGTGCGAACACAAGCAATTTCCCTAGGTTTCCAACAAAACCTAGTAACAAGCAAACAATCAAGCTAATTCCTTACTTGGATCTATCCTTTCTTGAATCATAAACTAAAAAGGTGAGAAACAAAAATTTATACCTTATTACGACATGCTTGATGAATATCCCTCTTTGTGCTTTAGTGCAGCTCATCCATGCTTGAATCCAGACCTGCACACATGGAAACAACAAATGATCAAATGAATATGTGGCATCAATGATTCAATAATTGAATATAGTGATCAAAGAGACTAGTAACAAACATCATTCCAATAGAAAAATAGAAATAACATAAACCATCCATGAAATTCATCAATTAGTCCATTAAACAATGAAGCAAGAAGAAACACTTGTTTGTATTAATTTCAGAAACATAAAAGAGCTACAAACCTTGTGTCTTAATGTTGTGAATCTCCATCCATTGATCTCAGTCCTCTCCATGAATGATAAGCTCTCCAACCTAATTTCTCCATCATAAACTTATTCTCAGCAACCTCCCTCAAGTCCCCCACCTATGGCTTCATTAATAGTCCAAAAGGAAGTATTTTTAGATCCTTAGTCTAGAGATGAGATCCACTAAAAGAGGGATGAGGGCTCCTTGAAGAATGGGCATTACCTCCATCAGAAACAAGGTTAGGATCGAATAAACATGAGTTTGAGGCTTTTTGTTGGGAATGATTCACCCAACAATGAATCTAGATATCACGTTTTATTTTCACCTTTTATTCAGTCACGTGCACATGTTTTAGTCACATACAGAGCGCATATCTATGTAGTGATCAATATCAGTAACTGCACATGCACAGAAACTGACTAATAAACTACGAAGACTAATAGTGGGTTTATGGAACATGTTTCCCATAATTTACTCTTTATTGAATGTATATAAGTTGTTAACTTGCAAGGGAGTGATTCATGACATTTGAATGGATAAGAAAGAGATCCAATTTGATGATCATATTTCATGGTGACAAAATGAAGTGCAACAGGTTTCCCCCTAAAGTGAAAAGTCAGAAAAGTTTGAGGACTGAAGCACTTTATCATATCAAGGATTGGATCAAAGATCATGATAGGAAACCTAAAATAATTAATCAAGAATTACAATGCAATATAATAATCATCACTGGGGTAGGAATTCCCATACTCAAAACATAAATGTTTCAAAGAGCAGTATGAAAATACATATGAAGATCCATGCCAGAGTAGATATAGGATGGATGCATCCATCAAAAATAAAATTCTTTATATAATCATGAATACAAAGCTCTTCGTATCCTGGATGGATGAAACTAGATCCAGGGTCTTAATCTCCATCTCTCTATCCATAGTATAAATCTAACCATGTGATTAGATGTCTTCAAGTAGAACATGGTAGAAACCACTTGATTATCAGTCAATGATGTGAACCATTAACAAGTGGGAGAGAAACCACCAATAATGGCAATGGATCTCAGTGTACTTCGAGTACAATCTATGAATTTTTAATAGATGATTTGATGTCAAACTCTCATAGAATCGTTCAATCGAATGCCAATGACGAGAACTTGTCATTGATGGAGAGAAACCTTCCTTTAAGGCATGTAGGCCCTAAGGTACTCAAAAGGGTTTCTAGATCAATTTCCTAGATAATGAATTGAAGTTCATAGGAAGCGACCCATCGCAGTAGAGCCTATGTCGTGAAACTTAATTTCAAGTTTTTAAGAATAATTTGCAAGGACTGACTCATGGATGACCAACAAAATTGATGGCTACAAATTGCAAGGTAATTTGAACTGAGTTTTAGACTTCTCTTGAGCATATTAGCAACACAACAAAATGACTTGGAAGCATTCGACTCAAAAAATAAAACCCAAATCAACTTAAAACTTTCAATGAGGTATGTTCAATTGAGTAACAAATGAATTTCCCAACCCGGCCATGAAAGTAATAGACTGTCATTTTCAAAAGTGACATACTACCTTTTACAAATACAAAACAAAGATTCTTTCTTAATTTTCCCCAAACATTACTCGCAAGTACCTCTTTATTTTTTACAAGCTTTAGGAGGAAAATGTTGGTATTAGGATACAAGTGTCATCCTTGATGGCAACTCAATTAGATGAAAGATCATGGTGCAACATGACAACAAAAAAGAATTACAGATTAGACTACAAAGAATGAAGCAAAAAGAGGTATACATAGGTTCAACTAGACCAAGTGGCTATACATGTAGGTTCACTACACAAAAGTCACATAGACATACACACACACTTTCACAGAAGGAAAAGTGTGTATATGTTGGAAAACTAAGCTTTTTGGTCCATGGTATTTGGTCCAAGGTATTTTAATCCGTGGTATTGGTCCAAGGTATTTGGTCTGAGCTATTGACCCTAGATATTTGGTCCAATGTATTAGTTCTAAGTGATTTTGATCCATGGTATTGAGAAACGCCTAAAACTATATAAGGAGGAGAAGATCATTAAGCCGAGGTGTGCAAGTATCGAATATCTGATGAAATGTGAGATTTAGTATGTAGGTTATTGGCTTATGGTGTTGTGCTTGTTTTGAGCCAAGGATGAACATTAGAAGTTTATCAAGGATTAGATCTAATGATGGATCAGGATCTTAAGGCTTGAAATGAATTCTTTTTATGTGGTTTGATCATGTATAGTCTAGATCTTAATACTGATGCATGTGTTATTCTGTAAATATTATGACCTGGATATAAGTGAAATCTGGAATAGTTACAGAATTATGAATTAATATTTGCAAATGTATACGTTGGTTGGCTTTGAGAAAAGCGAGTATACATGGAAGTTCGACACATGGAAGTAATGCATACCTTATAAATTATGTTTTAGTTGTTTGTGTTTTTTGTTGTAGAGTTATAGGTTATGGTTACTGTATGCTGGTGATAGTATTTTGAATGATCAGATTGATTGTGATTTAACGACGCGTTGTCAAAGTGATTGATTGATTCGATTGTGGTTGATTCAAAAAGTGATGATTGAGTCTCAGTGATTGGTTGAGACAGATGTATCTGATGATTGAATTACAATTATGATGTTGTTGATGGATCCAGTCTAAAAATTTATGAAACGTGGTCCTTAGAGGAAGAAAGAAGGTTGTAGCTTTCTGTAGGTCGCCACCTACATACTAGTAAATATATCGGCTAGTACAAGAGTTAGGGGGTTATAGATCCCTTCCAATAGAAGCTGGAGAACAAGAGAAGATTGTAACCTTCTGCAGGTAGAATCTTGTGTACGTGTATAAGTCTGCACCAACACAAGATTGTAAACATATTTACTTATTATTAAAAGAAGACAGAGACAACAACAACAACTGGCTTTCACCCACATTTGGTTTGCACCTTATATCTTGGTGTTCATGTGTGTTGCTTATGTGTGATGCTTTCTTATGCTTTTATTGCACTATCTAATAAATCTCTGATATACTGGTTAAAGTTCAATGCATGATGAATTGAGTAAATCAAAAGCTCTTTGCATATACGCTAGTTTCTTTAAGTTCAGTTGCATATACATGCTAGTTCACTTAGCTGAAGTAGCGTATACAAATATGTTTAGGAAATTAAATTATTGAACTGATAATAGTGATTCATGCCCCCTCTCAGTATTATTTCCAACAATTGGTATTAGAGCAGGTCCTTCATAAGAAGCTTGATCACCTGAAGGGAGACCCATCATCATGAGTAATCAGGAAAGCGTGGGATCCATCAGATCGCCAATCTTTGATGGGAGCAACTTTGTTTATTGGAATATAAGAACCAAAAATTATCTACAATCACTTGGAATGAATGTCTGGGAAATCGTGGAAGGAGGAGGATATACATTTCCATCAACAATTCCTACAGATATGACAGGTAAATAGCAATATGAAACCAATGCCAGGGTTGTCGATACTTTATTAGGAAGTCTATCACAATTAGAGTTTGTCAGAGTTATGCAGCTCAAATCAGCCGAACAAATATGGGACAAAATTGTTCTAAGCTACGAAGGAGACTCTCAGGTAAAACATGCTAAACTGAAAACTCTCATAATTCAATATGAAACTCTTAAGATGCAGAATGATGAAAGTATAGCTAGTTACTTCTTACGTATCGATGAAGTTGTTAATTGTATGAAGAATCTAGGTGATGAGATAGAGGAAGTTACATTAGTTGAGAAATTTTTAATATCCTCTTCTACTAAATTTGAATCAAAAGTATCTACAATAGAAAAATAGGATCTACAGACTATCACTATGACACAGCTTCACAGAATCTTAACTGCCTTTGAGATGAGAGAAGGAAGCCCATCAGATATGAGAGAAGCCACATTTAAAACTTCAGCAAAAGGATATGAAGAACTCAATGAATCCAGATGTATTTTAGAAGAAGAACATGAAGTAAACTTTGTCAAGAATCTTCAACGGGGTTCTGGAAGATTTACAGGTAAACTACCCTTCAAATGTTTTTCCTGTGGTAGAGTCAGTCATTATGTTTCCAAATGTCCTCATAAATATAAATATGATAAATGGAAGGAATCTGAAAAATGGAATAGAAAACAAAGTGTAAGTAAAAAGAGTTACTATACTCATGAAGATAGCAATGGTTTATCAAATAATGATGAAGATGAAGATAGTAATGACTATAGACTTCTAATGGCTTATGACGATGATAATTTTTGAGATGCTTTAGAAGAAGATGACCTTCATGAAGAAATATATAAACTCAAAATATGTTTAGAAGAAAATAATATAAATATAGATACCTTGACATACCAACTTACTAAAAGAGAAAAACACAATGAAAAACTAGAATGTGAAACTGTGGGTCTAAGAAAGGATCATGAGAAAAGAAAATCTCTCAATCTTAGATTTGATAAAGGATTAGAAACCTTAAATGAAATTATCAAAGTGCAGTGTTCTCCTCTGATAAAGATAGGTCTTGGATATATTGAAGAAGCATCTCAATCACAAAAGTTGTCAAACTCCACTAAAAGCTATCTTAATGCAGTAAAGAATAGTGACTAGTATGACAATCATTGGCAAAGGCATGAAGCAGATCACTAGGTAGGTCAAGCTCAACTTGCTTCAAGGATCAACATAAACCACAACCAACCTCAGGTAAACCATACTTAATTTTCTTCAAAGATGAATATCAATGGAAACTACAATCACTGGGTCAATAGATTCGATAATTGCAAGAACCTCTTTAATGGTCAATGTTTCTCATGTCATAATTTTGGACACAAAGCTACTCAATTTGTTTCTTAGAAAACCATCATGACTAGAGAAGGACGAAATCAAAGGAATGTGATAGGGATCAAGAAAAGTTCCTATAATAACTTTTCTCTCCTTGAAAATGAAATAGAATGCTCAATTTATAACAACTTTGGCCATGAAGAATCTGAATGCAGGAGAAAATTTAGACAAACATCTCAAAATGAGCAAACTCCATTAAATCCCAAGATATGGAGAAGGAAAGAACCTCGAACAGAAAGATGTGGTATAGCCTTGTATGCGAAAGGGCAAGAAAATTAGTGGTACATCAATACTCGATGCTGAAAACACATGATAAGTGACAAAGGAAAACTTCACTCATATAATGCCTTAGAAGAAGAAAAGAATGGCTCATTTGGAAACGACACTTCTGCTAGCATAAAAGTTAAAGGCCCTATTTTCTTGAAAGAAAAGGTTAAAGATGGGAATGTTATGTATGTAGACGGTCTAAAGAATAACCTGTTGAGTGTCAATCAAATGTGTGATCAAGGAAATGAAGTGTTGTTTCAATCAAATGGATGTGTTGTTCGTGAACTTGATTTATGAGAAACTGTGATCAAAAGTAAAATAACTCCAAACAACTTATAGATACTCAAGGGAGGACAACAACAGTGCCATCTAAGAAGAAATGATGAAAACTGGCTATGGCATAGAATATTGGGACATCTAAGCTTTCTCGAATAAGAAAAGCGTGTAGATTCCAGGTTGTTCGTAATCTTCCAGATATTAGCATTCCTGAAAATGAAATATTCAAACCATGTCAATTCGGTAAGCAAACTAGATCTCACTTCATTGAAAAGGAAGGGTTAGCTAGTAAGCCTCTTGAACTTGTTCATACTGATTCATGTGGACCATCAAGAAAAAATCACCTCGTGGAGAAGAATACTTTATTTTGTTCATTGATGATTTTTCGAGAATGTGTTGGATAGGTCTTATAAAACATAAATATGAAGCATTTGAAAAGTTCAAAGCCTTCAAAGCACTGGTTGAAAATGAAACATATCGCAAAATGAAATTCCTCAGATCTGATCAAGGAGGGGAATTTAACTCAGATGAATTATTTGACTTTTGTGAACAACATGGAATAAAAAGGTTGTTCTCCACCGCAAGGACTCCTCAGCAAAATGGAGTGGTAGAAGGAATGAACAGAACAGTTCAACAAATGGCTCAAGCTATGCTAGATGAATCTAGAACTCCTGCAACCTTCTCGGGTGAAGCTACATTCACCATCATAACTATTCCCAACCAAGCAAATGTTTCAGTAAATAGCACTCAAACTCCACATCAGCTTTGGTATGGTAAGACTCGTACGGTAAAATACTTTAAAGTTTTTTGAAGAAAATGTTATATCAAAACGACTGATGAAAAACTTGGTAAGTTTGAGCCAGAGCAGATGAAGGTATTCTTCTTGGTTACTCTTCCCGAACTAAAGGATATAAATGTTATAATAAAAGACTTGGGAAAATTTTTGAAAGTATTGATGTTGTAGTTGATGAAGCATGCAAAAATCCAAAACAGATAAAAACCAAAGATTATGACAAAGAAGAAGATGGGGATTATTTTCCCACAGCAAATCACAATGATTCTGAAGAAGAAACTAATGAAGCACCAAGAGAAGAGATAACGATAGAAGAAAAGACTCCATCCAGGTATGTTCAGAAAAATCATCTTGAAACTCAAATTTTAGGGGAAAAAGAGGCACGTGGATAGACAAGAAGAACCATTACAGAAAACTCAAGCTATCTAGCATTAATATGCTCCACCAAACCTCAAAGTGTAAATGAAGCATTCAAAGATGAATGTTGGGTCAAGGCCATGAATGAAGAACTTGAGAAAATTGAAATGAATAATACTTGGTCATTAGTTCCTAGACCTCATGATAAAAATATCATAGGAACTAAATGGATATTCAAAAATAAGCTGAACGAAAATTGAGAAGTCATCATAAACAAGGCCAAACATGTGTGTAAAGGGTATTCTCAACAAGAAGGTATAGATATTTAAGAAACTTTTGCACTTGTTGCTAGACTTGAAGCCATAAGGATGTTTCTTGCTCTTTCTAGCTTTCAAAGATTCAAAGTATACTAAATGGATGTAAAATCTTCTTTCCTTAATGGAGATTTAGAAGAAGAAGTTTATATTGAAAAGGCAGAAGGATTCATTCTTGGAAATGATGCAAAACATGTATGCAGACTCAAAAAGGCTCTCTATGGTTTGAAACAGGCTCCAAGGGCCAGGTATTACCATCTTGACAAATATCTACGCCAACAAAATTTTTCAAAAGGTTCAGCAGATGGCAATCTATATACAAAGATTGACACTGATAAATTGCTAATTATTGTTGTTTATGTTGATGATACCATTTTTGGTAGCAATGAAGAATCCATGATTTAGAATTTTGCATCAGTAATGCAGCAAGAATTTGAAATGTCCTTCCTTGGTGAACTTACATATTTTCTTGGCCTACAAGTTCAATAAAATAAAGATGGTATCTTTCTTTCACAAACCAAATATCTCAAACAGATCTTGAAAAGGTACGTCATGGAATATTCCTAACCTGTATGTACACTAATGATAATAGGATGCAGTCTCAGCTCTAATGATGAATCAACAGGAGTACATCAACCAACTTACAGATCCATGATTGGCAGTCTGTTTTATCTAACTGTACCTGACCTAACATCATGCATGCATTACGGATAGTTGGAAGATTCCAAGCAAATCCAAAGGAATCACACCTTCAGGCAGTCAAAGGAATTTTCAAACATCTTCAAGGAACACAAAAATTTAGTTTATGTTATCCTAGAGATACAGATCTCACTCTTCATGCATATACAGATTCCAATTTTGCAAGAAGTGTTGATGACAGAAAGAACACTAGTGGTGGTGCATTCTATATGGGTTCCAGGTTAGTCTCTTGGTTCAACATAAACAAAGTTCAATTGCACTATCTACAACTGAAGCAGAATATGTGGCTGTTGAATCTTGCTACACATAACTACTTTGGATGATGCAAACCTTGCAAGACATTCAGATCACATGCAATCCACCCATCTCCATTCAATGTGATAATACAAGTGCTATCAGTATTTCAAATAATCTAGTCATGCACTCCAAGACCAAGCACATACCCATCGAATAAAATTTTCTACGTGAAGAAGTGCTTCAACAGAAGGTCACATTGGAGTATTTTCCCTCCAAAGAACAACTTGCTGATATATTCACTAAACCACTACCCAGAGAGACATTTGAATATCTCAAACAAAAGCTAGGAGCAGCTGCTACATCATTTTGCTATTAAATCCATTTTTTTAGAAAAGGTCTATTATATTTGTGTTTCATAAAGTAGATTCACATACACATGTAGGTTGCTATGGGTAAAAGAGCATATATGTCTTTTAGAAAAGAAAAACAGTGGGGCAGGATATGATATGGGTGCTCTGACAGATATTGATGATTAATGTCTATATGCTCTGTTCATTAATCTTATCTGACTGAAAAAGATGCGTTGATCATTGGTAGCACAAGTTCATGGGGAGCATTAGCCTTCACATACATTTAGCATTGTTGGCATTATGGATGCTGAGTCCAACTATGGCTTCAGATATTTATATCATTTGTTACTTAAGTCATGTAAAAGTATAGGGTGTGATATGTCTTCTCATACATTTGAATGAGTCCTCTTGGACAAATGATGTAATTTGTATTCTCGCTTCATATGGGATGGATGATGTAATATTTATTATTTCTGTCATGTATAAACAATTGGTATGTCCTCACTTGGTTGGGTGGATGAGTCAAATTTGTTATATCCCCACTTCGTTGGGAGATGCATGTATGTATGAGTCATTGGTGACAGGAAGGTCATTGGTGATGTATGTATAGAGTCATGAAAATCTTTTTTCAGACTTTTCTTATGCTCAGGGGGAGCATGGACTTCATCATGGGAGCTCAATCAGTACATTTCAACATTTCAGAGAATTCAACATGTACTCAAGGGGACCATGATCCTTTGCCCTTGATGTCAAAGGGGGAGAGTGACTTGGTGTTGTAGTTGTCATCAAGTCCAAAGGGGAAGATTATTGGCATTATGATACAAGTGTTGTCCTTGATGGAAACTCACTTAGATGAAATATCATGGTGCAGTATGACAATAGCAAATAATTACAGATCAGACTACAAAGAATGAAGAAAAAAGCGGTATACGCAGGTTCACCTTGACCAAGTTGCATATACACATAGGTTCACTAAGCACAAGTCACATATACGTACACATGCACTTTCATAGAAGGAAAAGCCTGCAGATGTTGGAAAACTAATCTTTTTGGTTTGTGGTATTTGGTCCAAGGTATTTTGATCCACGGTATTGGTCAAAGGTATTTGGTCTGAGGTATTGACCCCAGGTATTTGGTCCAAGGTGTTGGCTCTAAATGGTTTTGATCCATGGTATTGAGAAAGGCCTAAAACTATGTAAGAAGGAGAATATCATTAGGCCAAGGTGTGTAAGTATCGAATATCTGATGAAGTGTGAGATCTAGTATGCAGGTTTTTGGCTTATGGTGTTGTGCTTGATCTGAACCAAGGATAAATCTTAGCAATTGATCATGGATTAGATCTAATGATGGATCAAGATCCTAAGGCTTGAAATGAATTCTCTTTATGTGGTTTGATCATGTATAGTATGGATCTAAATCCTCACATATGTGTTATTCTGTAAATATTATGATCTGGGTATAACAAAAATCTGGAATAGCTGCAAAATTATGAATTAATATTTGTAGATGTATATACTGGTTGGCTTTGAGAAAAGTGAGTATACATGTAGGTTCAACACATGGAAGTAGCGCATACCTTATAAAGTATGTTTCAGTTGTCTCTGTTTGCTATTGCAGAGTTGTCAGTTCTAGTTACTATATTCTAGTAATAGTATTCTGAATGATCAGATTGATTGTGATTTAACAATGGGTTGTCAAAGTGATTGATTAATTTGGTTGTGGTTGATTCAGAAAGTGATGATTGAGTCTCATTGATTGGTTGAGACAGATGTATTTGATGAATGAATTGTAGTTATGATGTTGTTGATGGATCCAGTCTGAAAATTTATGAAATGTGGTCCTTGGAGAAAGAAAGAAGGTAGTAGCCTTTTGTAGGTCACTGCCTATGTACTAGTAGACATATCAGCTAGTACAAGAGTTAGGGCATTGTAGCTCCCTTCCAGTAGAAGCTGGAGAATGAGAGAAGGTTGTAACCTTCTACAGATAGAAGCCTATGTATTGATATAAGTCTGCACCAGTACAAGATTGTAAACATATTTTCTTATTATTAAAAGAAGACAGAGACAATAATAGTAGGTGGTTTTCACCCACATTGGGTTTCCATCTTATATATTGTTGTTCATGTGTGTTGCTTATGTGTGATGCTTTATTCTACTTTCACTGCACTATCTAATAAATCTCTGATATTCTGGTTAAAGTTCAATGCATGATAAATTGGGTAAATCAAAAGTTATTTTCATATACGCTGGTTTCTTTAAGTACAATCGCGTATACAGGCTAGTTCACATAGCTAAAGTGGCGTATACAAATCTATTTGGGAAATTAAGCTATTGATCTGATAATACTGATTCACCCCCCTCTCAGTATTAGTTCCAATAGAAAACATATGCATTTCCTGTAAGCTCATCCTTTAGATGAGTCCTCAGAAGTATTTTTAACAAACCCTAAGAAGGACTATTATGCTCTCGTCATGCTTCACGAGTCCTATACTATTTAATTTTTATCAGTCTAGTAAAGGAGTAACTCGATGTCATTTTCATGTTTAAAGACTTTGAAAATAAACAAAAAGGAAACTAATTTAGCTCTTTCAACGTAAATTTTAACGATCCTAGAGAAAGTAAAGCTCAATGTTTTTCAGTTTTAGGGAGTCAGAAGAAAAACATAAGTAAGCTCCTCATTGTTCTTTTTCAGAAATTTAGTCCCTCAAGCCCAAAAAAGCATAAAAAATTGTGGGAGAGAACTCTATTGACCATGATTAGTCAACATATACATTTTTTGTAAATATTCTACTTCAGTCTGTAAAATGGGTAAACTTATACTGAAGAGACAATTGTTCATTTACTTTTATGAGTTCAAACAATCAAGTACTTGATGATATATTAATTTTTTAGGAGTCTGAAAAGGGCATAAAGAGAAGTCCATGGTTTCGCTTTTTTATAAGTTTTAATGAGTTTGAAAAAGTTATTAAAATATAGTCAAATCACCAGCGTTCAATTTTAATTAACAAATAGGAAAAGAGTGAAAGGACTCAACATTTTCATGTATGTTTTACGAGCATGAAAAGATAGCAAAAGAAGCTTAGGATTTTCATCCTTTTAATGAGTCTTGAAAATAATAACTGAAATGGACTCAAGATATGTTTCTCTTTTACACAAACTTGAAACAAAGAAAAATTATGCTTAAGGGTCATTTCATTTTTAAACAAGATTGAAACAGAGAAAATTGTGCTTGAAAGTGATTTCATTTTTACACAAGCTTGAAACAAAAAAAAAAAATGTTCTTGAGATAAGTTTTCATGCCCCCATCATGACTGCAAGGGCGCATGCACCCCGAAATTCATTTCATTCACATAAGTAGAGTACATGTTACTAATAGTGGATATAACGAAAGCTTGTTTACGATATTACATGAAGGACTTGACTTAATGTTTACGAGATCTAGTTAAAGACTCAACTCAAATAGGGGAGGATTTCTTTCATTTTTTAATGAGCTTGATACAGGAAAATAATTATGCTCACAAGGATTTGTTTCATTTTTTAATGAGTTTGACAGAGTAAAACAACTTCCCTCATATAACTTGTTTCATTTTTTAATGATGTTGACATGGTAAAAAAACCATCCTCAGTGTATCTTTTTCATTTTTAATGAGGTTGGCATAGGAAAAGAACCATCCTCATGGAACCCTATTTCATTTTTTAACGAGGTTGACATAGTAAAATAACCATCCTCATAAAGAGTTGTTTCATTTTTTAACGAGGTTCAAACAATAAAGGAACTATCCTAAAAAAGAGTTGTTTCATTTCTTAACGAGGTTGACACAGTAAAGGAACTATCCTCATAAAGAGTTGGTTCATTTTTTAATGAGGTTGACACAGTGAAAGAACCATCCTCAAAGTCACCTATTTCATTTTTTAATGAGGTTGATACAATAAAAGAAGAATCCTTAGAAAGGGTTTTTTCATTTTTTAATGAGGTTGACACAGTAAAAGAACTATCCTCATAAGGAATTGTTTCATTTCTTAGTGAGACTGAAACAATAAAAGAACTATATTCAAGGTGACATGTTTCATTTTTTAATGACGTTGACAAAGTAAAAGAAGCATCCTCAAAAAGTGTTGTTTCATTTTATAATGAGGTTGACACAGTAAAAGAACTATCCTCATAATGAGTTGTTTCGTTTTTTAACGAGGTTGACACAATAAAAGAACTATCCTCGAAAAGAGTTGTTTCATGCCTTCCAAAAGCAAGAAACATATGTCAAGGGACATCACTTGATCATGGCTTCCAAAAGGTCTTCATCATATTGAAAAATAGTTCTCTGGAAGGAACACATGTCAAGGGGATCAATAGGGATAAGAAAATTGTATTCAAATGTCCCCATTGAAATTTTGACCACGTCAACTACCAGATCTATGTAAAACGAAGTTGAGCAAACAGTGAGAGGCTCCCTTGCATTGGTAACTGAAAAAATGGGACATGTTTCCACATAATTAACCAGTGGCGGGGTAGATACCACTTCCATATAAGGAACATTTAAGGGTGTCAAATCACTGGTAGTTGAACCAAGAAACATATGAAAGTTGATCAATCATCACAATGTTTCCATATTGAGGGAAGGAAATCATGTGAAACACTGTCAATATGAAAGATTTCATGGCATAGACATAGTCTCACCCAAGGAGAAAATTAAATTCTAAGGGACCTTGGACTACCATAAGATCAATACACATAGCCTTACATTCCAAGCTAATATGAAACCTAGGAAGGATTCATAAGTGTTCACTAATGGTTTTATTAAAAGCTAACAGATGCTTTGTAACAGGCACAAGCTTAGGGGAACCCTAATATTTCCAAGCAGATGAGGATAAAATACTAGCAGAAGCACCTTCGTCTACATTCGTGCATCACACATTCTTACCATAAGCCTTCACAATAATTTTGAAAGGGGTGGAAGAAGGAAGGCAAGGTTCTGTTATTCAAATCGAATCAAAAGAAATAGTTGCATTACTTGGATGGGGTTTAGGAACAATAGATGAAATGCCACCATGTGTGGAAGAATATGAGGTAGCATGAAGAACCTGAGTTGTATGAAGCTGACTCTCAAAATTGAGAGTGGGATCGACCGAAGATGGAATCGATTTGACCACTTACTCAACAAATGGTCCATCAATTTGAGTGATACATGTTTCGCCTTTGAATGGAAGAGTGGGATTGACTATACTTAGATTTAGATCAATCACTTCGTCAACTAATGGTAGATGGGGAGAAATTTTATGGTAATTAATTGAAATTTGTTGTTGTGAAACAACAAGTTTTTCAAATAGTTTTGAGGATTCATCCATGTGAGAGCAAAGGTGACTATGATGAGTCCCTTTGCATAACATACAAGGAAACGTAACCTTTCCTAGGCATTTGAGAGTCACTAGTTGATGGATCAATAGTAAATTGATGGATCAATAGTAGTTTATGAGAATTATTTGAATATACTTCCAAAACCTTAGGAGTATTCAGAAAATTGATAAGGAATTGGTCACCCTTACAAAGATTGCAAGGATATTTTAGCTGACGATGCATTGTGGAAGTTTCCTCAACATTACCAATTCTTATACCCAGGGTTAGTTGTTTGACTTATTTCCTATCTTTCTTCTTGTTATCCTTATCTTTCTTCTTCTTCTTAGTGACCTCGTTACTAGAATTAAGGCCTTTACCAAGCAAGGAAGAATTAATGGAGGAGGACATTTTCGATGAAGAAGGTAAAGGGTCAACAATAGGTTGGTGATGTTGAGATGGCGAACTAGGTTGAGGTGAAAAACTCGGTTGAGTTGGTATAATTGGAGTATTTGGAATTAAAGAACTTGAGAATAGCCATACAAGGAAAGCTATCATGAATCTAGGAAGAGGCAATGTAGCCATATAAGGAAGACCAACATTTGTAAAATCAGGGAAAGGATTAGGGTTCCTGTTAAAAGGGAGGTATTTATTATTAACTTCCAACATTGTTTCCATTAGATTCAACTTAGATAAATTCACTATAAATATTAATAGTTGAAAAATCACAATCCACACCTAAAGTCACTAAAAATTAAAAACAAACATTTAACACATCCTAAAAAAATCTAAGGATTCAAACCATGCAAACAAGCTTTTCACAATGAAATGACTAGTTGGTAATGAAATCCGACATTATAGAAATCAAAGTGAAAAGTGGTTATAGATAGAGCGAGTGAAACTAGTTACACTAACAACCTACTTAATGAAACAATCTGGTGCAAGTAACTTGACTTATGCCATCTCAAGCAAATATTACCCTCCAAAAAGTCCAAGTCTAATCAATGTCTATTTTAGGTACAACAAGACCTTCCGTTTGCTGTCACCTTAGGTAATAGCCCTAGAATTATGGTCACTAAGGTTACCAACTATAACAATTCTACCTGGTGGGACAGTCGTAGATCAGACGTACACTTAAGGGCAGAGTAACAAAGCTCAAACGCCTTGAAAGCTTTTCAAAATGGTTAATTAGAGGTTTACTTTCAAGTGACCCCAAGTACCTTTCGACACCATTGTAATATATGTAAAACACTATACCATAGCCAATGATGTTAGTACAATCACTTTCCCAAGTCTGATATGATCTCGTGCTTGACTCCTTTGTAAAGGGAGATTCCTAGAGAGAAATTGAAATAACTAGATTTATCTCCCTATCACAAGATTCTAGTGTTTATTTCTAGCTTTGGAAAGTCTACTCACTTTTCTATTCCAAAGCCCTATAACCTAATCTATTGTAGGTGGAGAAGAGCCCTAAAAATAATAAAACATATAGATGAAGTTTATTAGCACTATGTTATTAAGCTGTGATTTACTCAAGGGTAAATGGACATGAAACTAATGGTATTATCACTTGACTCAAAACTCTAATGCGTCAAATATGAAATTTTTGATCTCTTCATTTCGATGAATTCTAGATAGAGTAAGTAAATATGTTATTCTTTAAAATAAAAACTCCAAAATGTGCCACTTCTAATTTTTCAATGTAATTCAAAGCTCTAAGTTGCAAACCGTGCAATGTAATCTACGCAAGATAATTCTTCAAAAAAAACACAATATGATTCGAAATCAATATGATTCCCTTCACTAATACAACTAAATAACCAATCAAGTGTAATTAAAGGAAATCAGGTGAAAATTCCAAAGATAAAAAATAATGTCACTCAAAGGCGATTAACACTCATACACAATCCCACAAAAACATGGAAAAAATATTTGGAAACTGAGAAAAATATTTTAGCAATGACAAAAAATCAAATTGAAAACACCCAATGAAATCCTTAAAATAAAAAATGTTTGAATGAATGTTATGAAATCAACTCTTAATGTGTAATTATGATAAAAATTCAGCACTATAATAAAAATAAATTCTTCTTTCAATTTAGTACAAGAAGAACATCTCATCAAAATCCTAATTCTTGAGAAACTCTACCTCTCAATACTTGAAAATGGAAAAATCTCAAAAAAATGCCTTCACAACACCCGATCAAACACACAGAGACTGAGTGAAGGCATAAACAAGTGTAATGTAACCTTAAAAAAACAAAAAATCAAATTTTGATGAGAGAAATAGATATTCTTACAAAACTTCGTAGAGTATGCATAGGTAATAGTAAAGTACAGTGCATATACACACTATTGCTAAAGGTAATCTGTAGAGATTTGTGTTTTGTTTCTGAATAGAAACCACACAGGTTGAGAGACTTATAGAAAAAATAAAAAATTATCCAAACAAGTCACAAATTTTGAAAGATAATTAAATTGTCAAGACTCATATAAAGCTATCAAAAAGGTTTAGGAATCAAAAAACAAGGAGATGGAAGAGAATAGGATGTTCCCCACTAGATTCTCCAATTTTTTATGAAGACAAATTGCAAGTGCAGACACAAGAAATCTCCCTAGATTTCCAACAAAATCTAGTATCAAGAAAATAATCAAGCTAACTCCTTCCCTGAATCTATCTTTTCTTCAATCATAAACTAACAAGGTGAGAAAAAAAAATTCATACCTTATTACAACATACTTGATAAAGATCCCTCTTTGTTCTTTAGTGTATCTTCTCAATGTTGGAATCCAAACCTGCACACATGGAAACTACAAAGGGTCAAAGGCATATGGGACATAAAGGTTTCAATAATTCAAACTAGTGATCCAAGAGACTAGTTAAAAAAAACATTCCAATGGAATAGATATAACATAAACCATCCATTAAATTCATCAATTAATCCATTAAACAATGTAGTGCAAAGAAACACTTGTTTCTATTCATTTTAGAAACATAAAAGAGCTACAAAGCCCGTGCCTTGAGATTGTGAAGCTCCTTTGAATGATCTCAATCCTTTCTAAGAATGATAAGCTCTCCAACCTAATTTCTCTAGCATAAACTTATTCTCAACAGCCTCCCTCAACTCCCCTACCAATGGCTTGATTAATAGGCCAAAACGAACTAGTTTGAGATCCTTAGTCCAAGGATGAGATCCCGAAAAAAAGGGATGAGGGCTCCTTGAAGAGTGGGGATTAGCTCCATAAAAAATTATGTTAGGCTGGAATAAACATGAGTTCAAGGCTTTATGTTGTGAATGATTTTCCCAACAATTCTTCTTGATCTCATTTTTTATTTTCACTTTTTATTGAGTCATGTGTGAATTTTTTAGTGGGTGACAGAGCACATATGTATGCAGGGATGAATGTCAATAATTGCAAATGTGTAGAAACTAACTAGGAAACCTCATAGGAGACTAAAATTGGGTTTGTGGACTATGTTTCCCAGAATTTACTCTTTATTAAAGGGATATAAGTTGTTGACTTGCAAGGGAGTGCTTCATGACACTTGAAAGGATGACGAGAGATCCAATTTGATGATCGTTTGTCATGGTGAAAAAATGAAGTGTAACACGAGCATTTCTTTGAGGATAGTACTATTACTTTGATTCTAGAGACTCACTTAGTTTCCTTTTGTGTGAAAGAACCTCTTAAGCATCAAAATTGATATCTCAAAAAATTCACAAACTTTTTGTCACCAAATATATGTGTATGTCTTCTTTTGTGTTTATTGTAGCCAAGGCACATCTTTGAGATCATGGTTATGGCAACAACCAATATTTCTATTTAGGGTTCCTATTATAAATAGTGTGAGGTCTAATTGGGACTTCATATTGGGGAGATCCCCTTGGTTGATGGATTTCTAGCATGGGCAATAGTTTCGCTAGAATGAGGTCTAGATGATAAGCTCAACACGTGAATTATGGTTTCAATTTTCATCTTGAATGAATTCCTCCCAAATCATAACCCCAAGATGTTTTTGTAGAGTTGCAAATATGAAATTTCCCAATTAGAAAATTCATAACTTGTCCAATCTAAAATTTAATGGCAAGGGTTAAACAACCATTCTTGAGCACACCCTCCACTTTCTTGAATTTTTTTATTCTTTTGAGGTTAATTGTGAGGATGATGCTTGCAATTTGTTCATTCTCACTCTTGAATGTCATGTTAAACAATGGTGTTATACATTATCAACAAATTCTATTCACTCTTTCGAACAACTTGTCATGGTTCTTTGGCAAGCCGTTAATAGGTATGACTATAAAAATATATATAAGAAAATTATTCACCTTAGAATGAAATAAGATGAATTTTTGGAAGCTTTTTTCAATTTCTTTGCTTTTGTTATGAATTTCTTGAGGAAGACATAGATTGGGATTTTATGATAGACAAGTTTCAATATCTTGTGCAGATTTCTTTGAATCCTCTTGAGTTTGAATCTATTGTATGTCTTAGAGCTTTTATTTGTTATGGATCACTTAAATTTTCCAAGGATGAATCTAATTTTTGTTGTGCCCCTTCTTCTTCTCTCATGTGTTCATCAAATGAAGCAACTCAATGCATGAACATTGAGGTTAGAAAACTTGAAGACCAAGTTGTTAAACCAATCCCATCTTCAGTTTACCATCACAATAGAAATTTAGATTCATGCTTAAATCTTCAACCTAATTTGATTAATGATATTATTTATTCAAGATATATCTCCTACTCTCCATCTGTTACTCCCTTTGATTCTCTTTATATTGATTCACTAGATCAACCTATTTAATTAACATCTTTTGAATCTCATGAGGATCCAGTTTAGAATGATGTTATACTAGAACAAGAGTTTCATGGTAATTTTTATGATGATTATGTGCGGGCCTCATATTGTGAGCAATAATCAATTGTTGTAAATGATTTCTCATTTCATATTTCCTCTTCTTGATTATCATTGAATCACTTTCTCGACATATTTAAGAAATTAGTTACATCAGTTCCTTCTCCTAATAATTATGATCTCAATATTACTAGTATTGATTAAACTAAAAAATGGTGGGACATTGATCTTCATTTGAAAGAAGAAAGAATTGAATCCACTACTCATGATATGTCCTATTACTCCGCTTTAGCATGTGAAGAAGTAGTGTTTCCAACTCCTTTTATTCAAGCAAAGCATTATTTTGCCCATCAAATCTAATTTGAATGTTAAATATGATATGATTAGTGTCTTGCTTAATGTTTACATCAGCACATATACTAATAATTTTGTATTGTCATCTATCAATTTTTCCAAGCCAATTGTTTGATTATTCACCATTGGATAATTTGGAAATACCAAGAATTCGAGGCACTTCATTCTTTTTTGATGGTTATGTCAAGATATTCCAATCTTGGTGAGTGTTCCAAACATGATCAGATTCATATTCCATCATGGGAAAACCTAAAAGATATGAAAAAATATAATGAAAATCAATCACCTTTTAATTCACAATATTTTTCACCTTGTTATGATGCTCCCATTGTTGAATGGATAGAAGAGTCTTATTTGGCAAGTCCATTTTATTTTAACAAGCTTGAATCCTTTTTTATATTTACTAAGATTGAAACTTTGAATCAATTTCCTTTCATAAGAAGTTGTCGAAGCATGTGTGACCATCAAACCACAACAATGGACCTTTTTAACAAAACCTTTCTTATCATATTTTTCTACTAATGTTTCAAGCCTTCAAGTCTTGGGGCATGTTATATTCATTGATCTTTCTCTTTGCATATCTATTTTTATGATCTTTGTTATCACTCCATCCCTCTCCTATATAGGTTAGGAGATGATTCTATGGTTGTAATGAAAATTTCATTTCACGTAAGTGTCACCATTCCTTCACTTATTTTAGGAGTAGGTTTAGTATAGTCTTCTTCTTAGTTGTTTTGATTGTTATTAATTTTCTTGTCTTTTATTTCACATGTTTCTTTCACGCTAGTTTATAATAAGCCTTGTATGAGAGTTGTGTGTTTTGGTTCTACAAAAGCATGGAAAAAGCTAAAGAGGACATTTTGTAACTATTAATTATTGGTTAATTGTCTCTCCCTTTCTATGCCTGGGCCTTATATATTTCAATCCATGATGCCTATATGGAAAATATGTTTCGTTCTCAGAGAAAAACTTAGCAGATCTAGGACGCTCGTTTATATAATAGGGTCTTCTTTATTGAGTTGGCCTTCTATATTTGGCTAGTTTTATCTTGTCAACCTAGTCAAGTACAGAATGGGAAGGAGGAAACCTAAGCAAGCAAAATTTATGTCATAGGTATATATAACATTCTTTGAAGGAAAAATCTCTCTTTGTCTCAATAAGTTGGGATCGCTCTTCCTCCCATGGTGATATAAATGTCGATAAAGTTCCAATAAGTATAATGTTGTAAAATAAATGATGGGTGAAAGAAGAGAAAGGCTTAATGTGCCGAAAGGTGAAGGAAGCAACCTCACCAAGGTACTAAACATGCTTTTTGGCAATGAAGCAATCTTTGTGTGCCTGTGGTGACTTCACTGGGGTACTGAATAGGCCTGATGGCACCAAGGCAACACTAGAGATGATGCTATAAATTTCACATATTTCACTTATGATTTTATATATTCCTAACACCTCATCAAAACCACTAAGATCTAACCTACTCTTGAAATTGTTTTGGAAACGAAAGTAATAGAGAAAACCTTATCTTTAATCAAGACAATTAGGGAAGCTTTGGTGATCGATGCGATGAAACAATACCTCTTGAAAATTTAGACTCAGTGTGTAAGGTTAGACCCATACAGAGAAGTTGAAGTTTTACCAATGTGTTGCCACATGTTATAGCTAGTACAAACCCCCTCCAAAATTTTCCATACGCTTCAATTTTCGAGCTTATCTTTGATAATAACAATTTTTGTTTTAACTAGAGTCAAGTGTTCTTCTTCTTTGTTAAGTTTGATAATAACTTATTGTTTCATGATTAGGCTTGTTATTTCTTATCTGTGTTTTCATGATGACAATGGGTCTTGTTGACCATAGTTTAACAACTTATGAAGAAAAGTAAACACTTCTCAAACACAAGCTAAATCATATCCTAGTCTAGCACTAGTTGCACTCCTTGTCTTGAGAAATTGTGAAATACTCTATCATAGGGAACTGCATAAATCCTTGTGAAACTAAATTGAACAATCATGGAGCCATGGAGATGTTGTGAAGAGAAATTATGCAATCGTCAATGTGAGATGAAATTGTGCAACTCACTATGAAACAAAATTGCAAAGTCACTTGTGACTGGAAACTACATAGTTTCTTCAGCCAATGTGTTGCCTAGTCCCTAGGATTAGTCAATTGCATACTCCTAGGAAATAGGATTTGTGCATGTCCATCTAGTAGTGTGGCACAAGTTTCCAACATTAGTCTAAATACAAGTGTTGATCCCTCCATGATTTTAGTTATGCATGGAAAAAAACCTAAGCTAATCTTATCAACACTAATCTATATAAGAAAGGCCCATATATCTCATTCTCACACTCAACATTAGAGATCTAGCCATCCTCACAAGTTCAAGGATCTTTGGTTTCCCTTTGCACATCTTTTGTGGGTAATTTTCCCAAGTGTCGCTTTTTTATGCTTTTTCCATTTCTTTTGTCACTTTTTTCTTTTCAAGTTTTATTTTCTTGATTTTTGTCATAACAAGTGGTGTTTCTTCCATTATTAGCTTCTAAAAGTGTCATTTTAGTCTTTCAATTTTATTTACATGTGTCGCATTATGTTTCTTATCTTTTTACCTACCAATAGTTATTGTCATTGGGTGTATTTATGCATGCATGTTCCTCTGCTTTCACTATCTATTTGTTTGATGTAAGTCACAGAACTGATTAATTATTGGCCTCATCCATACCCCTCCCCTCTTTAGTCACAGACCTAGAACTTTCCCTTCTATCGGAAGAAACTATGCAATCCTTAAGCCTCACTGCCTCTCAAACTTTGGTTTGTGAAATATTTCTCTAGAGAAGCCATCCCTTTCCAGCTGCAACTAAACATTGTGCAGTCACTGGCCCTCCTCAAGTGTGCACTACACAATTGGAGGCAAAAATGACCCTTGTCCTCCAACTGAAATTGTGCACTATGAAAAATAGGATTTCTTCCCTAGTAGAAACTACACATTACACAGATCTAGTGCATAGTCAACTCCCTTGCAACCTGGAATGACGCAGTCTTCCTCCACAACTGTGTAGTACACATTTTTAGTGATCAAATAGTCTCCTTGATGCCTAACATTGCATAATCCTTTCTGATGCAGGTGCATAGATGGAGCACAAAGTTCGATGAAGACTCAACTAGAGCATGTGAATGTGATGGGATGGTCACATGATGATGCTGAGAGAAATTTAAATCCTTTTTTGAGAAATTGTAGATATTTACATTAGCAAGATAATTTGTTTCTAGAATAGGTTGGAGAAAATATATCTTGATATAGATGTGATTTCATATTCCCATATTTTGTGAGAAGGAGAAATGAACCATCACTTGTGACTCTTGGTTACCCATGCTAGATTTATCTATAAAGAAATGAGTATTTAACAAGAGGGTAGGTACAAGAGCCGCAAGCGTAGAGAGGAAAAGTTCCAATACTAGGAGGAGAGGAATAGGATGAGAGGAATGGGATGCACATGCCCACATTGTAAAATTTGGCCAACGTAATGTATGTAGAATTTGATTAGCGAGAAAATGTGTTTACAAGCCTCTATGTGTATTTTCCTCTATCTGTCTATTATTAATGAAGTTGTTTGTATGCACTTATTAAGAATTTGAGTATGCTATGAAATGTAGTATTTGTGTGATCTAGAAACAAGATTCATTCTTTTTTTAAGTGTAGTTCGGGGTTGAATATGTATTTACCTATGTATAAGAAATTGTAGCTCCATATGGTTGTCATAGTGATTCCTGAAGTATTTAGAATGTGAGAATATGAATCTATGGATGTGTGTAATCACTGCTGGTATATGGTAATTCCACATATGCATTGTACGAACCATGTGATGTCAGTATACAGTTGTAAGAACCTCTAATCCAATGAACTGATTGATGTTAAGAGATGACGACTAAAATATTGTGTGCTTTAGTCATACACCTTGGGATTTTATTGTAATTGTTTCCAAACTCATCATCAAGTGGTTGTTGTTAGATTGTGTGTAAGTTGAGTGTTGTTAGAGAAAAACAGAGTACCTGTGTTACTACCCCTTTGACTAGTTTGATTGGCAAAGTGTATGGTTAGGTTGTCCATTTTCCTTTGTGGGATTCTTGTAGTAAAATCCCTACAGGAATTGTGTCAATAGTGGTTGTGTGTTTCTATTGGTAATAAATCTATTGTTACAACAAAAAATAGAGAACCCTCTTTCGAATGCATTCAAAAACATTTCAGATTTGTTGTTGTTAGGTTAGTTTGAGTGATAGTGTAATACGAGAAAATAAAGGTGTGTGAAGTCATGTGGAATGTTGAGAGACAAGTTAAGACCATGTAGAAGTGATTAGGAACCAACCCGAGCCGTTTCACCTCTCCAAAAGCTGGAAAGACTCATTTCTAGAACCGCTATGAAAATATTTCGTTGCACTTATAGGTTTTTGACTGCACTACAAAATAATTTATTTCGTAGTGCCTACAACCAACAATTTTTTAGGGCTACGTATGAGTTTCTAGAAGTCAGTTCTGGCCTGTTGGTTGTTACATTAATAAGTGAAGCCTGTGTGAGTTAGATGAAGAAATAAAAAGGGATTAGAAAGTTAGAGAAGACTCTCTCATGGAATTTGTGAAGTAGAATCCTGATTTTTTGTTTTGACTACACATAGAATAATGTAGTCAATAACATTTTATATTTGTTGTTTTCTTGATAGTTTTAGTAGGAGTGTAATTTGGGCAAAGAAAGGTGTGTGAATTCATGTGGAATGTTGGGAGACAAGCTAATGTCTTGTAGAAGTTATTAGGAACCAACCCGAGCCATTTGACCTCCCTAGAAGTTGAAAAGACACTTTTTTGGAAGTGTTGCAAAAATATTTCATAGCTCCTATAGGTTTTTAATTGCACTACAAAATTATTTCTTGGCGCCAACAACCAACTATTTTTCAGAGTTATGTATGAGATTTTGGAAGCCAGTTTTGGCCTCTTTGCTGTGCCATTGATAACTAAATACCATGTGAGTTATTTGAGAAAATAAAAATGTATTAGAAGGCCAGGGAAGAATCTCTCATGGCACTTGTGAAGCAGAATTCAGATTTTCTATTTTGACTATGCATTTTAAATAAAATTTATGAATTTCTAGAATTAAGGAAAATGGAGTTGTGTTTGTGGTTTGAGTATCCTGGGTTATCAGAGACAGTCGGAGCAACCCAACATGTCGCCCTCATGTGGTGTCACAGCTTAGCTTTGTTCTCATGATAATTTTAGAGGTTGAAAAGAGCATGTTCACTTTTTGATGATGTAGTCATAACAGCATAGGTTGGAATTAATTTTCAGATGTTTGTTGTGTATGAAGGCCTTTTGAAAGGGTTTTTGTGAAAGTATTTTAATGAAATTAAAAGAAAAGAAATTCTTTGAACAAAATTTAAATTGATAGGTGAGAGGATACTTTAATGCATTTTCATTTAAGGTTATGTGTGTTATTAGGAGCATACTTGGATAGAACATAACATATTGTTTTGTTCAGGAGGAAATGGACCTTTAACCATTTTTATGTGTGTTGGGCCATGCAATAGGTATAAATCTACCCTTGATTACAATATCGTTTTCCTCCTTTTTATGCATTTGTGCCATGAAATAACAAGGTTTTGTTAAGATTTTGATAGAAAATGAATGAAATTGATTTTGATGCAATTTGATTGACAAAACTAACTTTCGTTGTTTATTATGCAAAAATTGCCAAAGGGAACAACTGTTGTTAAAAAGATTGAACAACAAAGGCTAAACAGAGGAAACAACACATGGCTTGTGTTGTCAAATCGAGAAGAAAATTCCAATGATCAATGCAAGATAGAAAGACTATTTGATAATAACATTTAGTTGCAAATTCCTCAGGATCTCCTGATCCTGAGGAATCACATTTATCTCTTTTCCTCTTTGACTATAAGAAGGGAAAGGCGAATAGAATAGGGGAGAACTTTTTGCCTTTTTACTTCAGTTGTAACATTAGTACAGAGTGTTATTCTGAAAGACATTGTGCTATAATGACATTTGGATTCGATGAATAATATATAATTTGTGTTGTTATTCATTCACGATATTCTGAAGTAGTTAAGCAGTATTCGTTGGTGGCTTGGGCCTGGTCACTAGTGGATTTCAGTGTTGTTCCCTATTTTATAGTTTACCTTTCTGTAGCTTAATTACTCTATTTTATAGTTTTATGATTAATTAGTTTCACTAGTATGGAGTTTGTGTGTTCATTGCTTTGGTTCTTATTTCTGTTGACTATTTCATTTATTTAATATCATGGATTGAGTTGATTAAGAATCATTTCATGTTAATTGAATGCTAGAGTTTTATTGATTATATCAGATGTATTCCTTTATGAAGAAGCCTAGATTCAGCTAAAAGAGGTTTGTTATCACTATAGTGCACTCAATTGATGTTATTGCAGTTAGAACTTCTGATTAAGATTGGATTGTGATCTCACTTAAAGATTGGGTTTTGATGTTTGAATAAGTTAATTTCCTTGAAGTTACAAATTGGTATTTTATGGTTTGATTCAATTACTCTTGTGTTGAAATCAATAAGTTATTTTAAAGTAGTACTCTCTATAGATTCAATGATTTCCATCACTTGCACATATTGTGTACACTCTTGAAACAAAAAGACTTACCTAGGTTTATAATTAATGTGAGGCAATTAGGAGTTCTAAAAGATAACTTATTTCTACCCAACATTTTGGCATTGTTGCCGGGGAGAGTGTTTCCATTTCACAAAAGGTGATGCTTGTTTTATGTTTGTGTGCTACAAAGAACTGGGTATTAAAACGAAAGGTAAGAACCTGAGTAAAAGTAAGTAAAGTGCTTGCTCCCTCACCTGCTTTTTAACACAATTATGTAGAAATAGATGTATAATGTTTATTTGCTATGAAAGAATTGGATATTAAAAATAGAAGGTAAGAACCTACGTACGAGTAAGTAAATTTTTTGCTCCCTTGCCTTCTTTTTATCAAATATGTGTAGGAATTAAAGTAGAAATAAATGTTTGAATTTCTGTGTGAATGGCTAAGAAGAAAAGAGCAGAAAAAGATCTAATTCCTCCACCTAGATCCGAAAAATCTAAGGGATCGGTGCCACTTGGACGATCAACGTTTATTGACGAAATCATAAGGAAAGATGAGTCTTAGTCATTAGTAGGACCTCGAATCATTTCTATAAGAAATCCTACTGTAACCCTTTAGGCCGTAGGATCACCATCTGCAGCTGACATTGAGATCCACAGCAAGACTAAAGGGTCTTAATGGAGTCTTTAGAACACTAAAAATCTACGGTTTAGCCCTTTACATGAAGGGAATTCTTGCAACCTTCATGAAGGAGAAGGAGAAACAGTTAGTGCCGAAAATATTAATTCAATAGAACCCAAATATCCTAAAGCAATAGTTGAATAGAGGACACCCAGTATTACGAACCAAGGTAGTGCTATCAAAGTCATTTTAAAAGTCTCTTCTAACTCCCCTAGAAACAGAGCTCTAGCTCTAGAAATCCCTGAAGAATATTGGCATATTTTTGACCAAATTTCCAATAATTTGCAATAGCCTCAGACCTCCACATTACAATACCCTATTGTTGATATAGTTGTCAATGCTCCCATGAAAGCTATACCATTACACAATATTCCTACCTTCCATGGGTTAACTTTAGAGGATCCTGATGTATTCCTTTTCGAATTCGATGTTTTATGTAGGGGATATGATTACACTACCGACCCCCAGAAACTAAAGTTGTTCCCCTCTACTATGAAGGGAGCAACTTTGTGTTGGTTTATGGGGTTTGGTGGAGGTACTATTAATGACTGGGACCAAATGAAAACAACCTTTCTAAAAATATACCCATATTATTGTCGAACTACAGAATTGAAGGATGAAATCTTTCAAATGGTAGCTAAGACTAATGAAACTCTTGAAGAATATGTAGAATGTTTTCAATATAATCTACAAATATCTCCTTATTCAAATGTTCCTCTTGAAGTTCTTAAAACCATGATGATAAAAGGTATGCAAGACCAATGGATAGAAATGGTAAATTTAATGGGGAAGGGTGATATTTATCAAGAGGATTATGACAATATTCTACAATTGTGCATCATGTGTTCCAGGGGCAGTACAAGGTTGAAACCAACCAGGTGTGATGCAACCACCAAACACAACAAAGCCTCAGGAGGAAGTATTACATGAGTTGAAATAAAAAATATACTAGAAGATTTCAAAACTGATATCCTGAGAACCTTGATCACACAATTGGATATCATGGAAGCCAAACAAAAGTAGGCCAAAGAAAAACAAAATTTGGCTATTTTTCATCCACAATGCAGAGAAAAACACAATTATAGAGAATGTCTATTGGATACGATTCAAACATTCACCATTGGCTCAAAGGATCAAAGTTGCCCATCGCTTCCTGGATTAAGAGCGATCTTCAAGGAAGCAAAAGAGGAAGTGGAACTAGTATATTTGATGAACTAGTGTCGTTAGTGGCAAAGTCGTCTGACATGTATGCCTGTAGAACCATCTTCATTATTTCCTTCTTCGCAATTTAATTCTCGGTTGTATTCAGCAACAAGATGGCAGTATCAGCCACCTTTCTCTGCATGGCCACCTCAAGCATTTTCTATGCCACCATGGCCTAGCCAATCAAATAATAATTGGGAAAATTCCTCTTACCCTCCACCTTTCTTCTAGAGCACCCCTTATTCCTCTCAATGGCCTCCTTCTACCTTGCAAAATCAGAACTCGCAACCAAATTGGCAACGATCCGCAAACCAGCCTATGGGAACAGTTCCTCTACCTCAAAAAACCTTACTAGCACCTTATACATTATAGCAATATCCTCAACCTAATATATAACTGCGACTCCCAGCTCAAACCAACCCAAATCCTAACAACAGACCAATCTAGTTAGTCCATATTATTCAAAGTCTGAACCATGAAGTTGAGTTGAGAGAATGTAATGAACCTAAGTTAAGATCTGGTCGCGTAATTGCTCTAGATGAGGACAAAAATCTGCAACCAGAGGGTAGAGAAATGCATCTGAAGAAGCCTTCCACTATAGATGACCAAAAAATAAAACAAGGAGGAGATATACTCAGGCAGAAATATCCCGAGCAAATTATAATTACTTCTCTGACATTCCTAGAAAGATTGATAATACCTCAACCAATTGAATATCTTGACTTTGATCTTCTGGGTGAACTCAAAAATATGTGTATAAAAATATCCCTCCTCTAGGCCATTCAAGACATTCCGATATATGTTAAAACCATTAAAGAATTGTGTGCAAAGAAGTCTCTGAGGAAAACAAAAATAACATTAATTGTACATGTCATTGGAACTTTGTCTGATTTATTACTAGGCAAAGAGACACCTATAAAATACGAAGACCCGAGAAATCCCATTGTCACAGTACAAATAAATGGTTGCTCTTTTACCAATGCTTTAGTGGATTTAGGGGTAGCCATTAATATTCTTACAACAGAAACTTGTGAAGTGCTTGGCATCACAGCCTTAGAAGCAACCACTACCTTGCTGGAATTAACTTGCCGTTCAGTAATTAGGCCGGAAGGAACATTCAAAAATGTGATGGTTTCTATGGACACATGGGAATATACAGGAGATTTTTTTATTACTAACCCAAGAAATCAGCTAGATGGGCACCCCTTAATACTAGGAAGTCCTTGGCTAGCAGCAACCGATGCTTATGTAGGCTACCAAACAGGTAGTATGACCTTAACCAGAGGAAACAATGTAAAGAATTTAGCTTTATACCCTCCTACTCGGCCAACCCTAACCATTGTAAAAACTAGGAAACAACCAACAACATATTTAAAAGAAAATATTCGTTCACCATTGATTATGGTAGACGCACTTGAATTCAAAAACCAAATAGAAGACGATGTCATTAACACCTTTATTAAACACCGTGTTGTAGTGTGTAATTTGAGATGTCACGTGATTGAAGCAGTCCTTGATAATGAGTTTAAAGAAGATTCCTTAAGAGACAATAATGACCGACCAATATTAACAACCACTGTCTATAGTAGCAAACCTATTGAAATTGAGCAAGGGAAAATCTAGAACATTAACAATAATCTGAGTAATGACCAGCAACAGAAACTTATCCAAGTACTTAGGAAATATAAAGGGGCTTTTGCGTGGGATTACCCAGACATGAAAGGGATTGACCAACAGTTATGCATGCACCACATCTACACTGAAAAATATGCAAGACCCATTCGATAGCCACAACATAGATTAAATCCTCATCTAAAGGATATTATGAAAGAAGAGCTTCAAAAACTATTAGATGTGAATTTTATCTATCTTATATCTAACAGAAAATGGGTTTCTCCATTAGTAGTTGTCCCTAAAAAGAATGGGAAATGGTGGATATGCATTGACTACAGAGAACTCAATAAAGCAACACAAAAAGACCATTTTCCCCTTCCATTTATCGACCAGGTCTTAGATACACTAGTAGGAAAGAAATTCTTATTTTTGCTGGACAACTCCAGTGGTTACAACCAAATCCAAGTTGCCCATGAAGACCAAGATAAAACTACTTTCACCTACCCCTGGGTAACATTTTCTTACGAGGTATTTCCTTTTAGATTGTGTAATGCACATGCTACATTCCAAAGAGCCATACTCAATATTTTTGCGGACTTGATAAATTAAGGATTGGAGATGTACATGGTTGATTTCATAGCCTATGGAGATGACTTTGATCAGGCATTACAAACATTGGAGAAAGTCCTAGATCAGAGTATTGCTACTAGACTATGCTTAAGCCATGAGAAATGTCATATGATGATGACAAAAGGCCTGATTCTATGTCATTGCATTTTAATAGCTATAATTCAAGTAGATCCAGCAAAGATACAGGAAATCCTCTTATTAGCTACTCCTTGCACTCAAACAAAGGCATGCAGTTTTTTGGGATTTGCTGGATATTATTGTCGATTTATAAAGAACTTTTCACAGATTGCTACACCTTCAAATGCCTTGAGAGGAAATGTTAATTTTATATGGATTGATAGATGTGACACTGCCTTTACAGATTTGAAATGGTTAGTATCGATAGCTCTAGTATTACGAGGCTTGAATTGGGATATACCTTTTCAAATTTTATCAAATGCATCAGATACAAATATCAGAGTTTTTCTTTGCCAAGAAGAAGACAAGAAACCATATGTTATATATTACATCAGCAAAAATTTAACTCCTGCTAAGTTGAATTAGAAAAAGAGTTTCTAGTTGTTATTTATGCTATCTGCAAATTTAGACACTATATAACTGGATACCCCATATTTTTGTATACTAACCACTCTGCTATTAAATATTTAGCCAACCAACCTATTACAAATGGAGGAGTGACTCGTTAGTTACTGCTTTTGCAGGAATTTGACATAACTATAAGGGATTGACTAGGGAAGGAGACCTCGTGGTAGACTTCCTCTCCTGAGTACCAAGAACAGATGATACAGTGGTGGTAGAAGATCAGTTCCCTAATGAACATTTGTTTGTTGTGGCTATCAAAAAGCCATGCTATGCAGATATAGCAAATTACTTAGCAGCAGGACAATTGCCCAAACATATAACATCCAAAGAAAGGAAATTTATCATGAAACATAGCACTCATTTCTCCTAGATTGGAGGATACCCCTTCCACACGGGAATTGATGTGAACATCTGCAGGTGCAACAGGGAGGATGAAATTTATGATATCTTAAATGCCTGCCATGATGGACATTGTGGTGGACACTTTGTAGACCATAGAACTAGACACAAAATTCTACATATGGGCTACTATTGGCCCAATATTTTAAAATATGCCAAGAAGTTTATCTAGGCATGTGATAGTTGCCAAAAGATGGGTCCCCAGCCAATCTAATGAAACTCCCCTCCATCCACAGTTTGTGATAGAACCCTTTGAGCATTGGGTCTTAGATTTCATTGGAGTGTTCAAACCACCATCCAACCAGAAAATGTATATATTGGTTGCAACGGATTACGTAAATAAGTGGGTGGAATCAATAACATTAGCAAGAGAAACAAAGGAAACTTTTATTAATTTTATTTTCGAAATTTTTGTCTGTTATGGATTAACCAGAGAAGTAATTACTAATGGTGGGCCACAATTCGTGGGTCACAAGATTGCTAGTACACTGAAAAATCATCACATCACACATACAATTACCTCTCTGTATCACCCGCAGGTGGACAGGTAGGAGGAGAGCACCAACAAAGTTATCAAAGTTATCTAACAAAGATTGTCTCATCACATCGATGAGACTGGACTACTCGACTACTAAAGGCCATATGGGCATATCGCACAACTTGAAGAAACACTACCGGATACTCACCGTATCAACTGGTATTTGGTAAGGAACCCATTTTTCCCATAGAATTTGAGATACAAACACTAAAGACAGCCCGAGAAATAGGACTGGATTTAACTGAAGCCCATGTTAATAGGTTACAACAGATTAACAAATTAGATGAAATTTAGGTACTGGTGCTACATCATACAACACTTATTCAACAACAAAGAGCCAAATGGCATGATGCCCATATTAAGAAAAATGCATTCCATGAGGGTGACTAGGCCCTTCTTTACTATTCCAGGTCCCAATATTTTCCCTGGAAAACTACAGACTAGATGGTTAGGCCCCTCTGAAATAAAGCTAGTACACGACAATGGTACTCTTACAGTAGCCACCATTGATGGGTCTAGTTCTTCTTTTAAAGAAAATGGGCATCAAGTATGCCTCTACCAAAAACCACTTACCAAAGAATCTTTCCATCAGTAGATACATGAGGACGCCAACATGCAAGTTTTAGCTGCAGAAGGAAATCCTTCAGTAACTCTATCTTCATAAATTTTATCTTTTCTCTGTAAAATATTTAAATATGATTATTGGTTTGATTTCCTTTCTTTTTTCTTCTTTCTTTCTCTCTTCTTGTTTTGCTGTTCAATTTATTGAACAACTGTTGTTCAATCTATTGAACATCACTTCCTTGTTTTTATCATTTTGTTGTTCAATTGATTGAACAACTCTTGTTCAATCTATTGAACAACACTTTCTTGCTTTTTTACCATTTTGTTGTTCAATTTATTGAACAACTACTGTTCAATCTATTGAACAACATTTTCTTATTTTTTTATTGTTTTGCTGTTCAATTTATTGAACATCTGTTGTTCAATCTATTGAACAACACTTTCATGCTTTTTTATCATTTTTGTTGTTCAATTTATTGAACAACTGTCGTTCAATCTATTGAACAACACTTTCTTTCTTTCCATTGTTTTGTTATTCAATCTATTGAACAACTACTTTCTTTCTTTTCGATTGTTTAGCTGTTCAAAATATTGAACAGTTGTTGTTTGTTTAATCAAATAGTTGTTATTCAATCTATTAAACAACACTTTTTTCTTTTTGTGTGGTTTTGCGGTTCGTTTAATTGAACATCTACTATTCAATCTATTGAACGACTACTTTTCGATCTATTTAATAGTTGCTATTTAATTTATTGAACAACACCGTTTTTCTTTTGTGTTGTTTTTTTTTTCATTTAATTGAACAGCCATAGTCCAATCCAATTGAACAACAAATTTTTTTCTTTTGTGTGATTTCTCTTCGCTTATCTCAGCCCCATTTTTCTTTTGTTTTTAATTTTGTTTTCTTTTCATGGGATGAAGTACACTACTTTTATGAGGACAAAGAATTTATGGATTCTATTGAAAGTAGTTAATACCCTTAACATTACGATCTTTAATAGGACAACTTCATGATGATAGATTCTTTTCAAGAAAAGGGACACAGTTATTTATATACTACTTTACTCTATCGCTTTCTATTGTACATGATACTAATTGATCTCCTAAATACCATGCTGATTCCACCCTTCCTGGTTATAATCGTCTCTGTCTATAACAAATAAGACTATTGGTATACTTTTACATTGACATGTTCAACTTCTTCCGCTATCCCCGCTCTTAAGGGGTACTGAGCCTCCCTCTATTTATCACAAAAATGTTTAAGAACGACAAAATTTTATTTTCAGATGCAGGATAGGGGGTCTCATTACAAGCTAGCCTACCATGTTCATAAGGTTATAGCAAGGTGACATTCCCATTATGGCGACCACACCAGGGTTATGATCCATCAGATAGCCAAAATATCCTTGGAACAGGAGGTCTCATCACAAGCCGGATTGATCACCTTTTCTACATCCCAGTGAATGGAAATGTGGATATCTGGTTACCACACCAGCACATTGATCTCTTCTACAGAACATAATTGGAACTCTCCATTTATAAATTGAGGATCCTAACTCATATGGGTTAAAAAGCAACCCTGCCGAGGCTATGGATGCCTACTGGCAACAAGGGCTCTCCTTGTGGTGTTGAAGTTATATCTTATCATCAATTACTACTTAATACCCTCTTCTTATTCTTACTTTTTATCTGAGAAATTATTTCCTTAATTTTCCCCTGTTTTGAACCGTTATGCATGAGATAATGTCTTTCAATAAATCATATCATTCTCGGCTAGAATACTATTAGTAGAGTACCTTTTTGGCATATTGTTGTCCTTTTCTATTTCACATAACTTATCATCAACCCAAAGCGTCCTATCTCTTATTCATAAATATCGTTACACACTCTGTTCTCATTATAACCATACCTCTTGTCATCCTAACATTGATATGCATACTCTGCTTCATTTACTGTTGTACTGTTCATTCCCTTGCCTTGCCATCAAAACAACACTTTCCTTATCTACTTTGTCATAGGCAACCTTTCTTTTAAGGAGGGGGAAGGATTTCCATTATTCATTTGCATGCACTATATTTATTCTTCTTATTCAACTTGATATGTTGTTGTGATATCCCATGATAAAATGACATGTGGCAGTATGATAGTCCTTGAATTAATATTATTAATTCTCATCGAAATTCCGCTTAACATCATGGAATTTAGTTGTTACATCTACTTGTTGTTTTATTTCACCAAAGCAATTGTTTTTCTCTTCTATTTATTTTCTGTTGTGTTAATCCTTGAAATTGTAGGACAAATATTGGAAGAATTCGAGCATTATGGGTGGAAAATCAGTTCGCTGAGAACCCTTATTGTTGGAGATTTCTGATAGAGCTAAGGAAATTTTGGAGCGTGCAGGATGGATATCATATTTCACCATACTTCATGTCCCCAACAAAGAAATGGCTATCGAGTTTTCACAGAACTTATAGAATGGAAAATCCACAGTAAAAGGCATAAGAGTAACAGTATCAGAGGTTGTGATCGCTGAAGTATCTGGGTTGTCGACAGAAGGACCAATATGGCCTAAAAAGCACATAATGTTACATGACACTATGGATATTTTTAGAGACACATATGAGGAATTAACATGAAAAGGTAAGGGCATTCAAGAATCCTCTTTGGGAGAACCATGGTGTGAATTAGCATCTGTCATCTAGAATTACATCACCTATTATGGTCGCTAGGATGTGGTAAAACCATGACAAATCAAACTCTTAGTTGTTTTAAAGCATAAGTTCATTGTTAATTTACCATTTTTCTTGAATTCATTATTTCATGACACAACAGATAGAATAATATGGGATAGAAATCCTGAGACTGTAGTCAATCATGATGGTTTGATCAGATTAATTGTTAGTCATAATCTTGTTCAATAAAACTTAACTTTGGATGGTCTCATAGTGCCTCTCGAAATTAGTCAAGGTCCTGTAGCTTAAAACTCTGTAGCCTTGGAAATTATCCAAAAGACTCAAGACTCTGCAACTTTGGAAATTGGCTAGCAGAACCCTATTCCAAAGAGGAAGCAGACCACTCATTCAAAAATTGGACCTCATAAGTGTAGGTGGTCTGCAAGGTTGAACCCAGTCCAGAGGACGTTTGAAGATCCTTAGGGTAGCACCAAATGACTGGTGGAGCCATCCAATCCAATTAATGTACAAGACTCTAAGTCAGAACTAGAGGAACAATGCAATTCTAAGCCTAAACCAGAGAAAGAAGGTAATTCAAAGCCAGAGCCAGGGGAAGAGTGAAATTTTGAACCTGAACAGGGGGAAGAAGGTAACTCTAAATCCAAACCCGAGGAAGAAGGCAATTTGGAACAAGAACATAAGTTGCTCACAAAAAGAGGAAGCACAACATTTTGATTTTTGAACCAGAAAATGATGCAAGGCCTCCTCAAACACCACCTATGAGCCCCCATGATGATTTCTTGCAAGACTTTAAGGAAGGGATGGCCCAGGTCCTGGAAAATTTAAATGCATACATGCAACTTGGAGGATCACTTCATCCAAACCTGATGGAAGCTTAATCCTCAGAAGATTCTGGTCATACAAAAATTCTACCTTCCCTAGAAGCTGTAGAGCAGGAAGAGGAAGTAAACATAGATGTCATTCACAAATCTAATAACAAGTCTAGTGACATGGCTATATAGGAACATAGCTAGGACAAGAACTAGGAACCCTTAGATACATAGCGTATTGACAAACCTGTTTTTACAAAGGAGCCTTCTTAGAAAATGTGAGTAGATGAACAAAACTAAAGAAGTTGAGGAAGAAATACCAAAAGCTATAGAAGACAATTAAAAGGCTACGTCAGAAATTGAAAGAAACTGCAATTAGAGAGGCCCAAAGTACTACTCCTGAGGTAGTCACTATGGCCACACAAATAGATATGTGTGAGGGCAAGGCAATATAAACCTAGACCAAACCTATTTCTACTCAGACAGTAGCCACCCAAACAAAGGTGCATGTAGACTTAATGGATACACTTGTTCAGACAGAGGGTTGGTCATCCCATAATAAAAGAACTCAGACGAAGGGTTGGTCCTCCCATAATAAAAGAACTCATACCAAGACTATACCCTCTCACATCACGGGCACCCAGATAGAAAAAAAATTGAAGGGCACCCCACCAAGTAGTGATCATATTCTTTTGAAGTTACAGGAGGAGATGGAACAAGCCCAACTTTCTTTAAAACAATGTCAGATGGAGACAATTCCTCTACAAAGGTATTAAGAGTTGCAGAAGCAATGCGGAGAATTCACCATAAGTGAGAATGAAACTTCTGATAAGTTTAGGCAGGAGGAAGAAAGGCAGAGGAAAATGAAAGCCAAGCTAGAGAAGGTCATGGGCCAGGATGATGCTATTTGCTCTTTATACTCTAATGTCTTATCTTGCATGTCTCCTACCACAAATTATGCTTTGGTTTTATTAGAAAGATATTTGATGTTGAAGATTAAAGTTGTTAAGGCCGACAAGTTAGTTGAATTGAAGACAAATGACAAATTCATAAATTGTCATTAGGAGCATGGGGCAAAGGTCCAACGTCTCCTCTATGAATTATATTTGCACAATTTTGTATTAGAAGAGGAGGTGGATAATAGTCCTAGTCCTTTTGCTGGGGATATTCAGTTCTAGGCCTTTATTTCCTTTGCAATAAACCAACTCAAGTGGTTTAAGGCTTATAATGCCTTTCAAAGAAAAAAATATGGGCTAGATTTGTGGGTTAGGAGTGAACCTACACATCCCTTGCAACTTTTTATTAGACACAAAAGGCTCATGACACAGGAGGGTGTAACTAAGATTCTGGGGCCTATAGATAAAGTAATCGTGCAAACGGGAAGGGAGTATTTCTTATCCATTCAGAAAAGACCCTTCATTGCATCCAAGTAGAGATGGATAGTCTAAATCAATAGTGTTAAGGATAGAGAGCCATTTAATTACAGGAATTTTAAAGCTGCCACAGGTTGTTTTGTCACTTACATCAATATTATCTTCAGGGAAGGACCATATTCTTCGGGATGTCGATTTAGGAGTCCTATTATTTGGTGCCCACTTGAAGGCTGCCATTTTGATTATGAGTTGCCTAAAGGTCATGAAGGGACAACTTTTGCAGATTTAATACAAAAGCATGGTTTTAGGTCAAATAAAGAAAAAGTATTTCCCCTTGGGGGGAATGTTGGGTCGTGCAATAGGTATAAAATTACCCTTGATTACACTATCTTTTTCCTCCTTTTTATGCATTTGTTCCATGACATAATAAGGTTATGATAAGATAGGAAATGAATGAAACTGCTTTTGATGTGATTTGACTGACAAAACTAACTTTCGTTGTTTATTATGCATAAATTGGTGAAGGGAACAGCTGCTATTCAAAATATTGAACAACAAAGGCTAAAGAGAGGAAACATTGTGCATCTTGTGCGGTCAAATCGGGAAGCAAATCAGGAGGATCAATGCAAGATAGAAAGATTGTCTTATAATAGCATTTAGTTGCAAATTCCTTAGGATCTCCTGATCCCAAGGAATCACATTTATCTCTTTTCCTCTTTGAATATAAGAAGGGAAAGATGAATAGAATAGGGGATAACTTTTCACCTTTTTACTTCAGTTGTCACATTAATATATAGTGTTATTCTGAAAGACATTGTGTTGTAATGACATTTGGATTCGATGAATAATATATAATTTGCGTTGCTATTCATTTGTGATATTCTGAGGTAGTTAAGCAGTATTCACTAGCGGATTGGACACGGTCAATGGTGGATTTCACTGTTGTTCGCTATTTTATAGTTTACCTTTTTGCAATTTCATTTGTCTACTTTATAGTTTTATGATTGATTGACTTTCACTAGTGTGGAGTTTGTGTGTTCATTGCATTGGTTATTATTTCTATTGATTGTTTCATTTATTTAATATCGTGGATTGAGTTGATTAAGAATCATTTCTTGTTAATTGAATGCTAGATTTTTATTGATTATACCATATGTATTCCTTTTATGTAGGAGCTTAGATTCAACTGAAAGAGATCTATTATCACTATGGTGTACTCGGTTGATGTAATTGCAGTTAGAACTTTTGGTTAAGATTGGATTGTGATCTCACTTAAAGATTGAGTTTTGATGTTTGAATAAGTTAATTTCCTTGAAGTTATAAATTGGTAGTTTATGGTTTCATCCATTTACTCTTGTATTGAAATCAGTAAGTTATTTTAAACAAGTACTCTCTGTACCTTCAATGATTTCCATCACTTGCACATATTGTGTACACCCTTGAAACAAAAATACTTACCCAGGTTGATAATTAATGTGAGGCAATTAGGAGTTCTAAAAGACACCTTATTTGCACCCAACAATGTGGAAAGTGGAAATAGCTATATAAGAAAAATGAAGACGTTGGTGAAAGATCCATGTGATGGATATGGCATATAGATCAAGGAAGAGTTGTTAAATGTACAAATGGAATTTACATCTTTGAAGATATCTTGACAATGAAAAGAGGTTGAAGGGAAAAAATAAATAACCTTACAATGGATTATTGTAGAAAAGTGAAGAGTTGATATGCTCTTAGTTGTGGAGGAGTTGGTTCAGTCAGTAGATCCAAGAAATATTATCGACAATGAGATCTTGTGATAAATATTACGAGAATTGAATGCGATGTTTATGATAAATTGGTTAGTAAAAGAATTCTTTGTAGAAATGAATTGGTAGAAGTTTCCATATCATGTAAGTTATTTCAAAGGAGAAGAAGTAGGAAAAACACTTGGATGAAAAAATGGTTGCAGAACCTAACAACAAAACTAAGAAGAGTGAGCGGCTAAAGATGCAACTGCCGAGAGATTTAAAATTTGAAGTTCTCAAGAATAGGTTCTTTTGCAAAGAACCTAGAGAAGAGAAGATACAAGGAGGATAACTTGGTACCGATAACAAGTCACAAACTTGTTATAAGAAGGGCATGTTGCAAATCACTAGTAGACAAGGAGAGTTCACAAGAGGAATAAATGAAGATGATTCTTGTTATTCATAGGAGGGGTTCAGAGGAAGGTCACAACAACAATAAGAAAAAGTGCCAACCAGTTGGACTCAAACAAATGAGAGATGAAGGATTTGAGAGGGAGATGATTGAGTTAGAGCCATACTCAATCATGAAAAACAGTTGCTACAAGAAATTCAAGATGACCAGAGTTGTGAGTAGGAGGAATAGTGTCAAATAGGAAAGTCTACAACAATAAAAGGATGACAACAATAAGAAGAATTTTGTACCAGAAGTTGTGTGAAGATTGAACAATGAGGTAATGGTATTTTTTTCAGTTAATTATTGATTAATTGTAGTTGTGATGAATGTTTGCAATTCAAGATGATGGTAAGGAACCTTCTGGTAGAAAGCGAGGAAGAACAACAAAGTTTTAAGAGGCATAAGGTGAGCCAATTGCATGGAGGATCCAGAAAAGTAGAGAGTATTCAGATAGAGATTCTAGAGGAAGGATTCAACAGGAATACTGGTAGAAGATTAGGTCTGAAAGAGCTTAGTATGGTATTTAAAAATAGTTTGATGGAGTGAGCTTGATTCTGTGTGTTATGTGCAGCGCAAAGTGAGCAAGACTATGCTTATGGAAAAAAAATTATTTTTGACTATTGAAAGTCATAGTAAAGGTTTAGAGAGAAGCCATACTAGAACAATTGAAGAAAAACTTGATAGATAAGTAGTTGAAATGAAACTACAACTACAAATGATGAGAGGACTATTATAGAAGGAATATGAAGAAGATCGAGGTTATGTATGAAGTCTCTGGAGGAGAGTGAAATGGAATTTTTGCATATGAAGCCAAGAGAGAGATAAATGCTTAGTGGAGGAAAATATCAAGGGAGTTGAGTTGCATCCATGGAAGAAGAAACTAAGGGTGATGAAAACATGTGATGAAGCAAAATAAGATTTGATGAGTAGCCTAGAGGCAACAAATTTTAGCAAAGGACGGAATTAGGTGATGGTATTGACAAAAAAAAAATAGGAAGGTATAGTTGGTTGGAAGAAGAGACAATCTATCATGTATTGGAAAGTTTGAACAGTTCAACAACTAGTAAAGGTCAGAGTTTGTAATAGAAGAAGTAGAGGAAGATCTAAGGTAGTTAAATATCTAGCAAGATATTTGTTTCAATGTGTAGCCGATAATGGAAGGAGGTGAGGAGATTTGTAGCATCATAAAGCAAGGCATTAGGTGAATCTTGAGATCTAAAATGAGCCTCCTAAGGAAATTACAAAATAATAGTAGAAATAATAAAATAAGATTACATTACATCATCAAATTTTAGAGGGAAAAAAGAAAAAACTATATTTTTAGCTCGTATTTTCAACTTATCTCTCTATGCGTTTACTCGAATTTCGAGTGACAACAATCACATTTTTTCTTGTCTTTCTCATTTTTCATGTAGCGGTGTCCATTAAAAGTATGCAACATGGGTACTCCTTGGATGAGGAATTAAATTTAGCATCAAACGTGTAATCTTCTTGAAATTATAGTAAAACTTTAAGGAGATAAGTAAAAAATAGGAGTTGAAAAAGTACTTTTATTATTTTATTATTTTTTAATCTTTTTACTATTTTATTTCAAAAATGGTGAATCATCCCTCGTGGTTGACATCATCAGATTGAATCCTAATTTTTCTTATAAATTTTCTTTTGGTTGTACATTTCTCTTAGGAGGCCCATTTTAGACCTCAAAATTCCCCTAATGAGTGTTTACAGGGTTCTAGAGAAGAGAACCAAAAAGATTCCAAAAGCCCAAACTTGAGAGAATGTTTGTTGAAGTATCATGTAGCAAGGTGGAGGCTTGTTACTTCAGATGTGTGTTGCAGCTCACGATTTGAAGATGTTGGAGAAGACCAGACGCATATGACCAGGAGGTCATATATTCTCTTACCTTGGGAGTCTGATGCATGTGAATACATGGGGCACAAAGTTCAATGAAGACTAGACTAGAGCTTTCCATTGTCATTGGATCGTCACATGATGATGCTCAGAGAAATTTAAATGTTTTTGTGAGAAACTATAAATGTTTACATTAGGAAGATATTTTGTTTCTAGAATACGTTGTAGGAAATATTTCCTAATGTAAATGTGATTTCAATTTCCCATATTTTATGGGAAGGGAAAAGTACCATCACTTGTGACTATTGGTTACCCATTTCAACTTTCTTTATAAAGAAATGCGTGTTAAATAAGAAGTTAGGTAGAAGTGCAACAAAGGTAGAGGGGATAAGCTCTAGCATTAGGGGTAGAGGAAGAGGATGAGAGGCTTGGGTTGCACATGCCCACATTGTAAAATCTATCCAGTTTAATGTACTTAGAATTTGATTAGCGAGAAAATTTGTTTATGTGCCTTTGTGTGTGTATTTTCATTTTTCTCTCTATTATTAATGAATTTGTTTTTCTGCACTTATTAAAACTATGAGTATGTTGTGAAATGTAGTAGTTGTGTGTTCTAAGAACACTATTGATTCTTTTTTCAATTGTAGTTTTGGGTTGAATATGTATTTACTTGTGTATAAGAAGTTGTAGCCTCATATGGCTATTGCAGTGGTTGTTGAAGTATTTATAATGTGGGATTTCGAGTTTAGGGGTGTGTGAAATCCTCGTTGGTATATGGTAATGCCACATATGGGTTGTAGGAACCATGTGATGTTGGTGTACAATTGTAAGACCTTGTAATCCAATGAACGATTAATATTAAGGGCCGATGACTTAATTGTTGTGTGTTGTAGTCGTACACCTCTGGATTTCATTATGGTTGTTTCCAAACCAATGATGGAGTGATTATTGTGTGACTATATCTAAATTGATTGTTGTTAGAGAAAAATATAGTACATGCATTAACACTCCTTTGACTGGTTTGATTGGCGAAGTGTATGGTGAGGTCGTCCATTTTCCTTAGTGGGATTCTTCTAATAAAGTCCATAGAAGAATTATGTGAAGAGTGGTTGCATGTTTCTATTGGTAATCAATCTATTCTTACAACAAAAAACTGGTGAACCTTGTTTTGAGTGCAATCAAGACCATTTGAGATTTCTTGCTGCGTTGTTAGTTTGAGTGAGAGTGTAATCCAAGCAAATAAAGGTGTGTGAAGTCATGTGGAATGTTGTGAGATAGATTAAGACCATGTAGAAGTGATTAGGAACTAACCTAAGACATTTCACCTCCAAAAAAGTCGAAAAGACACTTTTCTAGAAGCACTGCAAATATATCTCATAGCACCTACATGTTTTTTGTTGTGTTACGAAATTATTTCATAGCATTTACAATGAACAAATTTTTAGGGATGTGTATGAGCTTTTGGAAGTCATTTTTGGCCTGTTTGTTGTGTCATTGATAAGTGAAGCCCATGTGAGTTAGTTGAGGAAAGGAAAATGGATTAGAATGTTAGATATGACTCTCTCATGGAACTTGTGAAACAGAATCCATATTCTATGTTTCAACTACACATTTTAAATAAAATTTTTGAATTTCTAGAATTAAGGAAAACATAGTTGTGTTTGTGGGTTGGAGTATCCTAGGTTATGGGAGATAGTCTAGGAAACCTAACATGGCCCAATCAAGTGGTAACAAACCTCATCTTTCTTCTTTCAAGAACGTCAAAGTGTGAAAACAGAATGGTCACTCTTTGGCAATGCAGTCAGAACAACAAATGTTGGAATTAAAGTTCATATGCTCATTGTGTATGAAGGCTTATTGAATGGATTGTTGTGAAAGTATTTGAATGAAACTAAGATAAAAAAAAAATATTTGAAAAAAAATTAAATTGATAGGTGAGAGGATAATTTGATGTATTTTTAGGTAAGGTTATGTGGGTTGTTAGCAGTAGACTTGGACATAACATAACTGATTGTTTTGTTCAAGAGGAAATGGACTTTTAACCATTTTTATGTGGAAAGTAGAAATAGCGCTAGAAGAAAATCAAAGATGTTGGAAGAAGATCCATGTGATGGATATGGAATATAGATCAAGGAAGGTTTGATCAATGTACAAAGGGAATTTGTAGGTTTGAAGACAACTTAATAGTGAAAAGATGTCGAAAAAAAAAAACATTACATTAGATGATTACAGGGAAGTGAAGAGTTGATATGCTCTTGGTTGGGGAGGAAATTTTTGAATGATTATATCCAAGAAATATTATAGAAGATGATACCTTGTGATAAATCTTATAAACATTTAATGTGATGTTTATGCTAGCTTGGTCATTAAAAGAATTTTGTTTGTAGGACTGAATCGGTACGAGTTACCATTGCAAGTAAGCTATATGAAAGGAGAAGAAGCACGAAAATCACTTGAATGAAAAAATGGTGATAGAACCTGACAACAAAACTAGGAAGAGTGCGCAATTCATGATGCACCAATCGATAGCTTTAAAATATGAAGTGCTAAAGAAGAGGTTCTATTGCAGAGAACCTAGAGAAGAGAAGATATCCAGAGAATGACTAGTATGGATGACATCTTACAAATATTTTACAAGAATTCCTTATTGTAGCTCACCAGTACACAAGGAAAGTTAACAAGAGGAAGAGATGAAGATGACTATTATTAGTTATAGTAGGGATTCAGAGGAAGGTGAGAAGGAGAAGAAGAAAAAATGTGAATTAGTTGGACTCAAAGAAATGAGTGATAAAGGATTTAAGAAGGAGATGGTTGATTTAGAGCATAACTCAATGATGCAAAATAGTTGTGACAAGAAAGCCAATATGACCAGAGTTATGAGTAGGAGGAATGGTGCTAAACAAGAAGTTCCACAACAATAAAAGGATGAAAATAGTAAGAAGAATTATGAATAAATAGTTGTGTGAAGATTGAACTAGAAGGTAATGGTCTTTTGTTTCTAGTTAATCATGGATTAATTATAGTTGTGATGAATGTTTTCAATTCAGGATGATGGCATGGAGCCTTGTGGCAAAAAGTGAGGAAGAACAACAAAGTCCTCAGAGGAAGAAGGTGAGCCAATTGCATGTAGAAGCCATAAGAGTAGAGAGTGTTTAGATGGACATTTTAGAGGAAGGAGTCAATAGGAATACCAGGGGAGGACTAGGCTTAGAAAAGCTTAATATGCTATGTACAAACAGGCTGATGGATTCAAATTGTTGCAATGGCTTGTGTGCACCTAACAGTGAACAAGAAGCTGCTCATGGAAGAAGGAGATTTTTCACTATTGAAAACCATAGTAAAAGTTTAGAGAGAATCCATTGTAGATCATGTTAGGACAAACATGATAGAGAAGTATCTGAAATGAAATCATAGCTAGAGATTATGAGAGGTATGTTATAAAAGGAAGATGGGGAAGAACATGGCTATAGATGAAGTCTCTAAAAGAGAGTAAAATGGATTTTTTGTAGATGAAGTTGAAACAAAGGTAAATTCTAAATGGAGGAAAATCTCAAGGGAGTTGAGTTGCAACCATGGAAGAACAACCTAAGGGTGATGAACACATGTGATGAAGTGGAAGAATATTTGATGAGTAGCCTAGAGACAGTAAATTTCAACCAAGCACTCAGTTAGATGATGAGATTAACAAAAATAAAGTAGGAAGGTATACTTGGTTAGATGAAGAGATAACCTATTATGTATTGGCAAGTTTGAATAATTCATAAGTGATTAAAGGTTAGAGTTCATAGTAGAAGTAGAGGAAGAAGTTACAAGCTTGTTAAGGATCTGGTAAGACATTTGTTTCATAATGCAGGTGATAGTGGAGGAAGGTGAGGAAATTTGTAGCAGCTTGGAGAAAGGAGTGCTTGCAGAGTTTTGGAGAAGAGAACAAGGAATACTCCAATAAAACAAACCATGGAGAAATTTTGGTGATGTATCATGTAGCAAGGTGGATGCTTGTTACCACATAGGCATGTTGTAGCTCACGATTTGAAGTTGTTTGAGAATACCAAATGTGTATGAGTAGGAGGTCATATATTTTTGTACCTTGGGATTTTGATGCATGTGCATAGATGGAACACAAAGTTCGATGAAGACTCGACTTGAGGTTACTAATGTGATGGTATGATTACATGATTATACATAGAGAAATTTAAATGTTTTTGTGAGAAATTGTAGATACTTACATTAGGAAGAGAATTTGTTTCTAGAAGAGGTTGGGGGAAATATTTCCTAATGTAAATGTCATTTTAGTTTCCCATATTTTATGAGAAGGGGAAATGAACAATCACTTGTGAATCTTGGTTACCCATACTAACTTTATTTATAAATAAATGAGTGCTTGAGAAGAGGGTAGGAAGAAGTGCAACAAAGGTAGAGAGGAGAAGTTTTAGTGCTAGGAGGAGAGGAAGAGGATGAGAGGCCTAGGATGCACATGCTGACATTGCAAAATCTAGCGAGCTTAATGTATGCAAAATTTGATTAGTGAGAAAATATGTTTATCCACCTTTGTGTATGTATTTTCCTCTATCTTTCTATTTTTAATGAAGTTGTTTATCTACACTTATTAAGAATCTGAATATGTTGTGAAATGTAGTAGTTCTGTTCTCTAGGAACAATATTGATTCTTTTTTCAAGTGTAGTTTTGGGTTGAATATGTATTTACCTATGTGAATGAATTTGTAGCTTCATATGGTTATTGTAGTGGTTGTTGAAGTATTTAGGATGTGGGATTGTGAGTCTAGGAATGTGTGTAATCATTGTTGGTATATGGTAATGCCACATATGCATTGAAGGAACCATGTGATGTCAATGTATAGTTGTAAGACCCTATAATACAATCAATCAATTGATGCTAAGAGCTAATGACTAAATTGTTGTGTGCTTTAGCCATACACCTTAGGATTCAATTGTAGTTGTTTCCAAACCTGTGATGGAGTGGTTTTTATGTGACTGTGTGTAAGTTGAGTGTTGCTACAGAAAAATAAAGTACTTGTGTTAATACCCCTTTGACTAATTCGATTGGTGAACTGTATGGTAAGGTTTTCCATTTGTCTTTATGAGATTCTTGTACTAAATTTCGTAGAAGAATTGTGTGAATAGTGGTTGCATTTTTTTGTTTGTAATCAATCTGTTGTTACAACAAAAACCTAGACAACGTTATTTTGATGGCAGTCAAGACCATTTCATATTTGTTGTTGCCTTGTTAGTTTGAGTGAGAGTGTAATTTGAGAAAACAAAGGTGTGTGAAGTCATGTGAAATGTTTGGAGACCAGTTAAGACCTTCTGGAAGTGATTAGGAACCAACCAGAGCCATTTCACCACCTTGGAAGTTGAAAAGACACTTTTATGGAAGCATTATGAAAATATTTCATAGCGCCTATAGGTTTTTTACTGTGCTACAAAATTACTTCTTAGCGCCTACAACCAAAAATTCTCCAGGGTTGCATATGAGCTTTTGGAAGCCAGTTTTGGCTTCATAGTTGTCCCATTGATAAGTGAAGCTCGTGTGAGCTAGTTGAGGCAAGAAGAAGGGATTGGAAGGTTATAGAAGGCTTTCACATAGAACTTGTGAATCAGAATCCATATTTTATGTTTTGACTACACGTTTTAAACAAAATTGTGAATTTCTAGAATTAAGGAAAACTAAGTTGTGTTTGTGGGTTGGAGTATCATGGTTTATGCAAGAAAATTGAGGCAACCTAACATGTTCCCATCATTTTACCTCAATGATTGTTTCTCTACTTGAGAGTTGATTGTTCAACTAATCTCTTTTGAGATAACTTAATATCACTATGAGTTCATCTCTTGTAACGATTACTGCAAATCCTAAACACATCACTCTTTAATCATCAGGTAGAACCATGTATCCCAAGAAAGCACCATAAAAGGAGGACATAGAGAGAAATACTGAAGAAGACACTAACAACAAAGTGACTAGAGTCCCTATCGTGTTGGACACACATTGCTATATTGAGAAGGATTCTCCTATCACTTGGATCATCATCAAAGATGCATTCACTATGTGAGATTTCAAGGAAGAGTTAGAGGATAGAGAAGTTTATATGAACATAGGAAAACCAATATTCCATAAGGTGGCGTACAGATACCCAATTCTCCTATGTGTAGATGTTATCGAGTGGATATTACAGTGTCTAGACACGAAGATCATAGCATTGAATGACATTAGTGGGAAACAACTTTCCCCCTATCAACCACATGACATTCAACTGATTTACAATTTTCTGAAGCCTGAGTAAAACTTACATTTTCAATTCTATGAATATTAAATAGGCGATTAAGTTAGGGTGGAAATAACTAGCCAAATGTTTCCAGAATCCATGTAGTACGTAGAAAACCAGGTCTCTCAAAATGATGTATTAGTACATGATGGCTTTGTGTTGTCGAGTCTATGGCCAAAGAATACTAAATTCTTCCCCAAAGGATGGTTCTACATGTTGTACCTAATCGTCAAACAAGGGAAGATATTCAATTTGTCACATCTAGTATTTCAGTAGTTGTAAATCATTTTGACAATGGCGAAAAAACCACCTAAAGGAAAGTAACTACAGTTTTACAGGTCTCACTATTTAGTTAATAGAATATGTGCTCACCTTGAATTCCATCTTAAGTGGAATTGGACCCCAAGAGACCTCCATGTCCATGCATATTGAAAATTGTTGTCAGATTATAGTTATAGGGGAATATATAACAAACTTGTTGACCATTTCTTCAAGGCTTTGTATCAGATGATCTTTGAGGAAGAAACTCCTTGCATGTCCGAAGATGAGATTTTGCATGTATGACATCAGAGTGTGCAAAATACATTGTGCTAAGTTTCATTTTGCTTGAGCCAATGAGTATTATTCCAAATTAGAAGAAGAGGAGATAAATAATTGCTACAATGCTTCCTGATTGCACGCACCGGGCAAAGATGTAGGCCCTTCCAGTGGAATACCTAAGCAAAGTGTTACCCAGGAAGGAAAGTAGTAGGAAGTACCCACCTCAATTAATATCAAATATAAGAGTAAATTTGTGGATAATACACAAGCAGAGAAGAGCCTCAAGTTCAAAGAAGATCCTATTATCATGAGAGTGGTCATTACAGTGGAGAAGAAGAGAAAATGTAGGAGGAAGAACAAAATCAAGAGGAGGAAAAAATATAGGAAGAGCAATAAAGGAAAGAAAAAGAATCTATGTAGGAACAAAGAAAAAGGAATAAAGGTAAAAGAAGAAGAATAAAGAGAAAAACAAATTTTATAGGAACAACAAAAAAAGGTAGAACATGAGGAAAGAAACCAAAATCATGATGAATATTTTGCACAAGAAATTGAGGAGTACATACATGCCCAAGACATGGATATTGAGATGGAGGAGGAAAATTAAGAGGTTGACATTGTGCCCATTGCAAGAAAAGTCAACAGGCAACCTTCACATCCTCTTATAGGTGGCCACATCTCATTCAACAAAATGGGAATATCTCCTCCAGATGAAGATATGGTCATGGACATTTCCAACTTGACATTTGATTAACTAAAGAGTATAATCATACAAGAAAGGAGGAATTATTATCCTAATGGCCTGGTGCATCTTAATTTCATTCATACAGAGAGGGTGATTGTGATTGACACAAGGAGAAATGTAAAAACAATTATAGAAATAAATTTAGAGCTACAAAAGTGAATACATATTTCTTGATGGATGAGACTAAGAAACTGGCAAAAGATCTATGTGCTACAAGACAACATTTTCATCATCTCTAAGCTGAGAACCAAAGAATATATTCTGGTGATTTTAACTTGAAGGAGCTATGAACAAAGATATATCATGCGATCTAATCATTGGGAGACACCGTGAAACAACTATATGAATAGATGACCACATTTCATAAGGCGATGGTGCTTTTGCATGACATGCAAAAGAGATCATGGGAAAATCTGAAAGTTCTAAAGGTGATTGCTATAGCTATCAATGTGATCCGGGAATGGCACACCAAGTATGTGAATGCACCATTAGAATGGGACAGAAAAAGAAGACATGAAGTGAAATTGGAAAAAGATGATGTTAGAATGCTCTTACAATGTAACAAGAATTTTGGTCCATATATGGCCAACATTATAACCACCTATGCAAGGTTGTATCACAATTTGGATACGTTGGCTAGAGTACACAAGGTTTCTTCTATTGAAGCATTTTTAGAGACAAAGGGAAAGAATGTTATCAGGAAGGAAACCCAAGAATACTTAAACAACTTGAACCAATTTATTACCAAACATGACTTAGAAATTACAAGGTAGAATATGTAGTTGTATGTAGCTGGAGCTACTAAAGTGAAAGCAAAGTTGTTACTATTATGGAATGAGGCTCAATTTGGTTCCCAAACTATATACCCAGATGCTATGGAGGCAAGAGTATAATATAAGTCATCTCTTTCATCTAGGTTTAAGGACATAACACACAGTATAAATCTTGGTACCAATATGTTACAACTATTAGGCCCCTATTATACTAGTGTATTACCTTATTATTATTGTCATTGTAGCCCCTTATTGATATTGTTGTGTCATTGTTGTCCCCATATTGTTACTATTGTGCCCCATAGAAGCCCACTATTGTTATTATGGTGCCCTTACATTATTATTGTTATGTCGACTTTGACTATATTATGACCCCTTAGACTCCTATATATAGAAAGAATGTCTTGTCATTTGTATCATCCAAGAAAGAGGGTGAGGTATAGTCTTTCAGGTCCAAAGGTTGAAAGAATGATACATGGAACTTCATACCAGTTCGCTCTATTGAATCAGTCGATAATCATATCATCGTGGGAGATTCGGAATAAATCTTTCTTGGAGAATCCAATCTTGATCAGACTTTCAAGGTTGGAACAAGGACTCAAGGACTATCACAGGAAAAAATCTCGGACCTTGGAGATCTGCACTTACAGAGATACAACCAATTTAATATTGAGCACCTACAAAGCCAAAAAAGGTGTGCAGTCTTTCTAAAATTTTGAATAAGTTTGGTTTGAAAAAATAGTTTGAAGGAATTAAAAGGACATAGCGAAGCATAATTATC
>APFE031094133.1:21273-35668 GCA_000404065.3 Pinus taeda | reverse complement strand
CTTGATGTAAGTCACTGAACTGATTAATTATCTACCTCATCCACACCCCTCTCCTCTTTAGTCACAGATCTATAACTTTCCCCTCTACCGAAAGAAATTATGTAATCCTTAAGCCTCACTGGCCTCTCCAACTCTGCATTGTGAAATATTTCTCTATAGAAGTCATCCCTTTCCAGCTGCAACTACACATTGTGTAGCCATTGGCCCTCCTCAAGTGCACACTACACAATTAGAGGCAAAAATGACCCTTGTCCTCCAATTGAAACTGTGCACTATGAAAAATAGGAGTTCTTCCCTAATAGAAACTACACATTAGACAGATTTAGAGCACAGTCAACTCCACTGCAACCTATAACTACACAGTCTTCCTCCACAACTGTGTAGTGCACATTTTTAGTGATCAAATAGTCTCCTTGATGCCTAACATTGCACAATCCTTTCTAGTGCAGGTGCATAGATGGAGCAAAAATTTTGATGAAGACTTGAGTGGAGCATGCCAATGTGATGGGGTGGTCACATGATGATGCTAAGAGAAATTTAAATCCTTTTGTGTGAAATTGTAAATATTTACATTAGTAAGATAATTTGTTTCTAGAATAGGTTGGAGAAAATATATCCTAATATAAATGTGATTTCATATTCCCATATTTTGTGAGAAGGAGAAATGAACCATCACTTGTGACTCTTGGTTACCCATGCTAGATTTATTTACAAAGAAATGAGTCCTTAAGAAGAGGGTAGGTATAAGAGTAGTAGACGTAGAGAGGAGAAGCTCCAATACTAGGAGGAGAGGAATAAGATGTGAGACATGGGATGCACATGCCCACATTGTAAAATTTGGCCAACGTAATGATTGTAGAATTTGATTAGTGAGAAAATGTGTTTATATGCCTCTGTGTGTATTTTCCTCTATCTGTCTATTATTAATGAAGTTGTTTGTATGCACTTATTAAGAATCTGAGTATGCTCTGAAATGTAGTTGTGTGATCTAGAAACAAGATTGATTCTTTTTTTAAGTGTAGTTTGCAGTTGAATATGTATTTATCTATGTATAAGAAATTGTATCTCCATATGGTTGTCATATTGGTTCCTGAAGTATTTAGAATGTGGGATTACGAGTCTATGGTTGTGTGTAATCACCACTAGTGTATTGTAATTCCACATATCTGTTGTAGGAACCATGTGATGTTAGTGTACAATTATAAGACCCTGTAATCTAATGAATCAATTGATGTTAAGAGATGATGACTTAAATGTTGTGTGCTTTAGTCATACACCTTGGGGTTTTATCGTAATTGTTTCCAAACTCATCATCAAGTGGTTGTTGTTGGATTGTGTGTAAGTTGAGTGTTGTCAGAGAAACACAGAGTACCTGCATTAATAGCCCTTTGACTAGTTTGATTGGTGAAGTGTATGGTGAGGTTGTCCATTTTCCTTTGTAGGATTCTTGTAGTAAAATCCATAGAAGAATTGTGTCAATAATGGTTGTGTGCTTCTATTGGTAATAAATCTATTGTTACATCAAAAAATAGAGAACCTTGTTTTGAATGCACTCAAAACCATTTCAGATTTGTTGTTGTTAGGTTAGTTTGAGTGAGAGTGTACTACATGAAAATAAAGGTGTGTGAAGTCATGTGGAATGTTGGGAGACAAGTTAAGACCATGTAGAAGTGATTACGAACCAACCTGAGCCAATTCACCTCTCCAAAAGTTAAAAAGACACTTTTCTGCAAGTGCTATGAAAATATTTCATAGCAGTTATAAGCTTTTGACTGCACTACAAAATAATTTATTTCGCAGTGCCTACAACAACAATTTTTTAGGGCTACATATGGGATTCTAGAACTTGGTTCTAGCCTGTTGGTTGTTCCATTGATAACTCAAGCCTATGTGAGTTAGTGGAGGAAAGAAAAGGTGATTAGAAGGTTAGTGTTATAGTTGGGTTTAGGTATTTTTGTCTAGTCACTTTTAGACTTTAGATTCTAAGTGACTGACTTACTACCCCACAGATCTTGAAAGGGTTTTTATCATTCTTTCGAAAGTTGTGGAGTTGCCTCCTCAAGGGCAAAGGTTTTGATTGTGTGTCTATCTTCCTTTCCTAGTCATTTGTACATTCTCATAAGGGAAGGGTCTATGGATAAGTTATATATGGCCCATATTCCTGTGGAAACCAACCAAGGTACCCTCTCGAAAGGGGATCCTTATGCTTTTCCTTTCTTTGGAAACATTGGTATTCCCTTGATGGCCACTTTGAATATTCCTAGATTGAATGTTGGTCTACCAGTTTGGCTGTGGTCCACTCTGAATATTCCAGATGTTCTTGGAGCTTCTCAGATGAATGCTTTATTTTAGGGCCATCACAAGGATGTTAATTGTTCATCTTCTTTCAAAGAGAAATCTAGGATTCCGATTTCTCCTCCTTCTTGTCATAAAAAATCTAAAAAAAGGAGAGAGAGGAAGACGAAGAAGAAGAATAATTCTATCCATTCATCATCAACCTTTGCAAGTCATGTTGAAGATGAACCTTCAGCCACTGCAGTTCATGCTGGGGGCACAAGACCACTCACTACAAGTCATACTAGCAAAGAATCACCGAACTCTGCAAGTCATGTTTAGGACTCTCCGCAAACCACTGTTATTCATGTTAGCAGAATGGATGTTGATAAGAAACCTAGACATAGAAGTTTTAAACTTAAGATCCCTTGTAAGATATGCAAGGGAGACCATCTTACTCATTTATGCCCTGGTATTCTAGACGTACAAAGGATATGGTTTGAGTCTAAAAGTTCTTCTACTCGTAGATCTGATATGGTTTCTCAACAGTCCCACCAGCCATTGGTCCATAACGTGGTTGAGCTAGTGCAATATATGGCTGATTACGCTCCCTTTTTATAGGGTGAAGTGCCTAACAGAAGAGTCTGTTTGATTTCTAGTACAGAGTCTTCTCGTATAGAGGGCATTCTAGTTGCTTTGAATGTTACCCCTCCAAGTTCTAGGAGTGTCTCCTTTGATTGGGATAGTCTTGTCTAGCCTCATCTTGCTTCCACTACACCTTTCCAAATAAAGGTCAAAGTTAATTCCACAAATGTCTATCGATGTATGGTCGATGAAGGATCCTCTATAAGTATTATATCCTCTTTGACTTGGAAATATTTGGGTTCCCGAAAGTTGTTGACAGCTTAGAGTCAACTGTTAGCCTATGATAGAAGACCTAGTGAATCTATGGGTTTTCTCCCTCAATTACCTATTACTTTAGGCAGGAAGACGGTCTTAACCAATATGATGGTAGTTGATAGCCATTTAGACTTTAATATGGTACTTGGGTGTGATTATGTCTATGCTATGAATGCTGTGGTGTCTTCACTCTTTCGAGTGATGTGTTTTTCTCATGAAGGAAATATTGCCACTATTGATTAGTTTGCATCTGATAATTACCACCCTAAGTCGAATTTACTACAGACTACGCCTTAGTTTATCCCAAGTGTTCAAATAGACTCTACCCCACCACAGGTGAATTATGTGGAATTGAATCCTCAATGTTCAATCGCTTCTGAGAAGGATCCTTTAATCTATTATTCTACTTCTTGGGACTTGGTCCCGGATGTTGACCGAGCGATTCTTCCTATAGGGATATGGGACCCCTTAATTCCCTATTTTGATCCTTGTAGTTCTCATGATTTCTCAGAACTTGATTTTCCTTTATAGGAGGAACTCTCTGAAGTCATGAGTTTTTACTACCAAAGGAGTCCTTGGCTTGAGCCCTGCAAGGGGTTTCTTTCAAAGATCTATTATGCGTAAGCTACAAGGTTGTGTGGTTCCTAGTACCATATTGTATATATAAGGTATGCATTTAAAATTTTTGTATTCTATAACACAAGATTTTATATGAAGTTTATATGTGGGATATATTAACTTCTTGTCTAGTGTTCCTATTTATGTGTACAAAACTTGGAAGATTTCTCCTTTGGAAATTTTTATGGTTGATCCATTCTGATAGATATTGGTTCTCAAAACTGGCATATAGATTAGGTTTTTCACCTACATTGTGCACTTATGAGTTTCCTTTCCCATTTTGGCCTCAGGATCAACCCCACCTAGTTATGGTGCAGAACCTTCTCATTACTTAGAAGTATCATGACTTGTGTGGTAGAGCCTACCTTATCATGGGTACCCTAGATAGTACCTTGTTGTCACTTGGCACCCATGATATTTTTTTTGTTCTTAGGATCGGGAGTCCTCTTTAGTCCCACCATGACTTATGCACTGAAGACTCATTCCTCTTTTCTTCTTTGTTTCATTCTAGCCTTATAAGCTAGAGGCTCCTTCATGTTGAGTTGTACTACTGCATTGCATATTGACTATTTGCACCTTTTGGCTTTTAGCCAGCTTCACTTGGACTCGTGTTTAAGCCAACTTTTGACCAAGTCATCTGTAAAATAAAAACTTGTAATCCCTTAACTTTTGCAACATGACACCTTATGACCCAAGGAAGGAACACACCTTTGAGTATCTTTGACCATTTTCCCCTCCCTGAATTGAGCATAGGATTGTTCCAATCCCAGGAACTAGATCATCTGCTTCACCGACACTCGTTCTTTCCACTGTATTATAGCCTTCTTTTATTCTTTTTCAAGCTTAATGCAAAAGACAAATATATATATATATTCCAAAACAAGAGCAGGAATAGGATAATATTTCCATTTATTGTTGGTAGCTAGAGTCGTGTCGCCCTTGAACAAAGCACTCAAACAAAGTGTCTCCTCCATTTGGGCAGGATCTAATTTGACTTAGGTATGCCTTGACCTTGTTACTAAGTCAGTCCTCCTTCGATTAATTATCTATTTCGATCATATGGGTAGTTTTTTCATGCCTCCTGCATGATGAGCTTATACAAAATCATCATTTGAGTCGTGCTTTTGTTCAAGGGAACTAACCCTGAGTTGGCCTCTCTGTGGTCTCTCTTGACTCATATTTTAGTTGACCATCCCTAGCTATCAATGTCTTGTCTATAATTACATTAGTTATATTGGTCCTTTACTCATGTCGGTTTGAGTTGGTCTCCATTGACTTCTTGCTGACAGGTCTTGTCCTTATCGACGACGACATCTTGCTCTAAGGACAGGCCTAGAGCCACACCCTGGCCCTATTTTCATTATTGATAGGTCACCTTGTGCTCAACATCAGTCAATATCATGGGTCTTTGACTCAGTCGTTTCCCTTGTGTTTGACATCAACTTACATTATCACACATTAGGATTTGTGCAGTACCTTGGTTTCCATTTGACCCTATTGGTGGATACCTTGCTTTGTGTTAGCTTTCATTATTGGTTAGTTCAGAGGGTTTCTGTTGTGCACTAGCTACATCTTGTCTATGCCAGAAACATGCTTTGGTTGGGTTACTACATCAGTTTTCATCCTATTCCTTCCACATTATTGGCCTACGGGTTACACTCGCGCTAGATTGATGAAGGATGCCTTAATGCCTTCCTTCTAGTAGATATTTCCGCATCGACTATGACTCATTGCTCTGGGGCAAAGGTCTAGAGTCCATTTGGTAGTACCTTGGGGTTTGCAGTCATTAGTGGCAGGTCCTTCGCTATTGACCGTGGGAAACCATCATTGTCTCCTAATCGATAGATTCTTTTAGGTGTTCGACTTCAGATCATTTATTCACACTTGTTAAATTGTACTAGGATACCTTGACTCTCATTATCATTATTGGTGAGTAGTCTCATGTTTGTTAACGATATACATCAATGACCAGTAATCAAATGATTTCTCACATGGTCGACTTCAGCTCATTCATTCCCATTGTGTATAAATGTACCATGGTGGTCGGTGAAGACCTCGGGTTGCATCAGCATTCATTGGTTCACTTGACAGTTGCTCATGTTCCTACTAGTTGATACCATCCTTCATTATATGTTGCAGTCATTCATGGCGATATTCTCTACGCTGGCACCTGAGTTTGCAGTGTAGTACCATATTTTTCCATCATGTTCACTTGGTACTATTGGGATCAGATTTTGACATCAATCATTAACTTCATCTTTCAGAATCATTGATCTTCTTATATGTGAAAATCAGACATGTACTTGTTCAATCGTGATTAGATGATCCATTATGTATTTCCAGTATCTTATACTTGTATACTTAATGGATCCGCTTGTACTTGATATGCGGACATGCTTTAATTTCTCTGAGCATGGGTATGCCCGCCTGAAATACTGTTTCTTTCTAATCTCCTTTTGTGGCTTGGCAGGCTAAAATCTGGTGAAGTCCTTCTCAATTTTTGACAAGTTTCCTTTCCATGTACTTAATGCATTTCGGCCATCAGGTACCCCTTTTGACCCCATATATTAGGGGGCATTTGTTATAGCTCCAAATCTCACTCTTGATATTTGTGATGCTGCATTTATGGCCTAGGGAAACCCCTCCTTCAAGACCTAGTCCAAATACTTAAAAAACTGTGTTTTATTCCCTGCACGCAACATTACCCTGAGCTAAATACATGTGTACACGGGTCAATATATGCCCTCTAGCTAAAAGAAAGAGTTGAGAATACAATTCTTCGAAAAACAAATCTTTCCTTCAACAGGCAAATGAAAAGAAAAATCTTTTGTCTTTTTCAATAAGAACTCAAAGTGAGACTACTAATTAAAGTTCACAAAAAATCCCTTTTTCTTTTTCAACACTCAAAACTATAGAAAACAATTCTTTCAAAAGAGAATCTACGATTTCTAGAAAACACTCAAAACTATGAAAAACTAATCTTGAGATCTAGAAACTTCTAAAAATCTAATTGATAAAAGCTTCAAATCTTTTTGAGGACGTTTTACTTAGTTATTTAGTAAACTAAGGATTAATTCTTTTAGAAAAACAAATCAATCAAAAACATCCAAATGTGTTTTCATTTTTAAAAATGAAATTCAAAACTTATAACCAAGTTCATTAAAAGATTTGCAAAGAGAAATGAAATATATTTCTCACCAAGGGAAGATCTCACAAACCAACCAGACTCATCAAGAAGACAAAAAGACACCAGGGTGATTTAATGTTTCTTAGGCTTCTAATCTTTTAGTCACTATAGAGATCGAGTGAAAACCAATCCAGGTATGCAAAACTTCTAGAAGATAATCTAAAAGAAAACACCAATGGAACTTACTCACAAGAGACTATTGACAGGATACATGCAAATTTGGGCAGAGACTAAAAGTTGTAAACTAAACCTAAACCTAACTAGACAAAAAAAATTTAGGTTTTTCAAAAATTTTGATAGGGTCCACAGGCTTCCAATGTAACTAGAAGCGGTACCGCTTTGTGTAGTATAGGAATAGTGCGGAGATGTCCGCACTGTATTCTAAACAAAATGTGCAATCCTCTTAAAAATTTCGAAAAAACAAAAAACAATCCAGAACCTAAAAACTACCCAATACCACACACATCAAGCAAAAATAAGAAACAGAAAACAAGTTTCTCAAGTCAAAGAGAAAGGCAAACCAAAAACCAAATTCAGTTCCCCAGCAAAGTCGCCAATTTGTTGGCTGGATAAATTGATCTTGCAGACAAGCCTGATCTCCCTAGTATCAACAGATATCTAGAAACAAGCAGAACAAGCAAGTCTACCTTTCTCTAAACATATTGTGATTCATTAATAAAAACTAAAGATGTGTTTAGACCCTACCTTAAGTCCAACGCCAGTTTGTGGAAGCCATGCTCCAATCGTACAAAAGAGTTTCCTTTCAATAACCTACAATCACAAACAACCACACATCAAATAACACCTGCATAGCTAATATAATAAATCATGTTCATCATGGTGATCACGGAATCCATGAAATAAACCATAAAACACAACTTATTGAGAAAAATAAACTTGATTGTATTAACTTTGAAATAGAAGAACTTTACAACCTTTGGTGCCTTGATGTTTTACAAGCTCTTTCCAGGGTCCAAATAGGAATCTCCTCTACCTTGACAAGCCTAAATCTCTTCCAAATTAGATCAAAAGGAATGTAATTTCTCCTCTCAAAAGCTCAATTAGGAAGACTAAGTTCCAGCAGCATTTCACCTCAAAAATATTCAGCTTTCAACCTTCCAAGTAACCAGCCCATTGCTGAATTTTATAGTGCAAAGGAAGGAGGTTACAAGTCCACCATTGAAGGGATAGAGTCCTCCCTCAAAGGGATAAGCTCCTCACATCAAGGGGTTAGCTTCTTAAGGTATGGGATGCATGAACCTTTAAGGAGCAAACTTGCGACCTCAAGATTCCCTCTAGAAGCTTCCAGAAATGACTCAAAGTGACTTTTTAATAATGTACTGGCACCTTTTTAACTTTTATAGGGATCCGCACAAATAACACAGAGACAGAGTGGTCAAGTGCGTAGGGGACATGACCATAAGGTGCGGGACCCCAGGTAATGCTAAGAGAAAGTGTGGAACCAGAGTTTTAGAGATTTTAAAGGTCTTTCTCTCATTTTCAAGGCTTGATATGAAGAAATGAAGTTTAAGACTTGCAAAGGAGGAAGGTATGAGTGGTGATAGACTCACACCAATTGCAAAATGTCAACATGACAATTTTTGTGCAACATATTTTCCCCTAAAGTGCGAAGTTTGTAATAGATGAGGATAGTTTTTGTCATCTAAGAAGAGTGAAGTACTTTATCATTTCAAGGATCTTCCTGTGGACACTCCGGTCAGAACTTGTAAAAACATTCAATGCGAAACATATATATATGAACATATCATCACTGAGGTAAGCATTCCCATACTCAGATCAAAACTGACTAGAAAACTATGTAAACTGCTCTAATACAGGAATGATTTTGTAATACATAACAAGTATAGACATATGTAGACACAGTATGGATGCAACCATCTGTTTATGAATAGCCTAGATGGCGGAAACTAGATCCAAGGTCTTAATTTCTACTTCCCGAACTATTACGATTCTATCCATGTGAATGAATGTGTCGAAGTCGAACATGGTAGAAACCACTTGATTACCAATCAATGATGTGAACTGTTAACAAGTGTGAGAGAAACCACCAGTAATGTCAATGGCCCTCAAAGTACTCAATACAATCAATGAAATGTGAATAAATGAGTTGATGTCGAACATGTCACGGAATCCTTTGATCGAAGGTCAATGATGCAACTTGTCATCAAAGCTGACAAACCTACCATTAGGTCATGTAGATTTCAAGGCACTGACGATTTCTAGATCATCTTTCTAGATAATGAGTTGGAGTTGATAGAAAGCGATCCGTCATAGGCAAGTCCACAACACAAAATAATTGATCAAGTTTTGAAGAAATATATTTGGCAAGGACTAACTCAGGGATGGTCAAGATGGATGATAGATATTTTGCAAATGAATGGTTTATTTGAACTGACCTCTTGAACACATAACGACACTGCAGATGGTTTGGTGACAATTGACCCAAAGCTAATACCCGAAAATTGGCTGAAGACTTTCACTATCATTTGATTAACTATTAGACAAAGGATTTCCCAACCCAGGTGAACAAAAAGTGTCATGTTCAAGAGTGGTTAACTGCTTTTCTAAACACAAAGTATAACAAACAGGTTCATTTTTCTCTCTTTTCCCCACCATTTCTTGCAAGTACCTCTTTATTTTTGACAAGCTCGAGGAGGATAACATTTTCTTGATTATAAGCTCATCCTTTGAATGTGTCCAACTTAGTTTAAAATTCGAACCCTAAGAAAGAGTGGTCCGTTCCTATTTAAAATTGAACAGGTCCTTTACTGTTGTATTTTAACTAGTCTAGTATAGGAAAAACCCGGTGTTTTTCAAATTTAGGGAGTCAGAAGAAAAACTTAAGAAAACTCCATGGTTGTCCTTTTTCGTAAATTTGTGTCCCCCAAGCCCAGAAAAGTATAAAATGATACTTGAGAGAACTACTTGACCATTACGATCAAGGAGTACTTTTCATAATTAGTGGCTCCAATCTAAATAAAGTAAAAAAGCGATCGAAAACATGTCGTTTTATAACCAATATCAAACTTGAAACGACAAAAGTCCGGTGATATTTTCATGTTTATACAGTCAGAAAAGAGTTGTAAATGGACCATCCTTTTACTTCCGTTTTAACGAGTTTAAAAAGGGAAAAAATCGACAATCTTTTCATATTTTACGAGTCAGAAAAGAGCTTAAAAAGGACTTGTCCTAGAGGAACGAGTGGTATAAATCGTAGTAACTGGGTGCAACAATGGTGGAACTGCTCAAAACATGTCATGGTTAAGAGGCTGGCTAATAAAACCACTCATAACTGCGATCCCTGAGGAGAGGAAAAGAAGCAAGTGAAAGCATATGATCAGCCAAAGAGATGATGGCGATGGAATGAAAACAACCAAGGCTCATCTAATAGAATTTAACAGATAAAGATGGCAATCATGAGATGTAAAATGGGTATAGGTTCATTTTTACACAAGCTTGAACCATAGAGAACTCTGCTTGAATTCGGTTTCATGTTTACATAAGCTTGAAACGAAAAACTATGCTTGTTATAAGTTCGCATGCCCCCAACTTAATGACGCAAATCGAGGTACATGCCCCCCAAGCTTCATTACATTCAACCAGGAGGATGAAATTAAGGTTTAATTTCAAGTTCTTAAAAGGAATCAACTTGAAAAAGGGAGTGGTTTCATTTTTTAATGAGGTTGACATAGGAAAAGAACTATCCTCAAAACCCTTGTTTTATTTTTTAAGCTACCTTGACACAAGAAAAAGAACTATGCTCAAAAAATCCTTGATTCAGTTTTTAACGAGCTTGACACAAGACAAGGAACTATGCTCTTAAATCCTTGATTCATTTTTTAATGAGCTTGACACAAGACAAGAAACTATGCTCAAAATATCCTTGATTCATTTTTTAACGAGCTTGACACAAGACAAGGAACTATGCTCTTAAATCCTTGATTCATTTTTTAACAAGCTTGACACAAGACAAGAAACTATGCTCATGACATCCAGTTTCATTTTTTAATGAGGTTGAGACGGCAACAAACTATTCTCGCAACATCTAGTTTCATTTTTTAACTAGGTTGACATAGGAAAAGAACTATCCTTGCGACATCCTGTTTCATTTTTTAACACAGTTGACACAAGAAAAGGACTATCCTCACCTCCTAGTTTCATTTTTTAACGAGGTTGAGATAGGAACAAACTATCCTCGCGATAGGTTAGGAATTAGAAAATGAATGTACAGCCTAATATGAAATTTCAAAGGGATTCATAGGCATCGCGCCATGAAATGAATCCCCCTCGGAATCAGAAGGTACAATTTGAAGATCACCAAAAGAAATAGTGTTTGATGAAATCATATGAATATTTACAATAGAAGGCGATATGTTAGGAGGAGGGAAGGAAAAATTTCCTAGTAAACCAGAATCTTTAATCAAACCTACTCCAAAATCTTAGTAAGGGATAGTTGTTTTACCAATATTCTGAATAGTATCAGTAGAGGCTGGGTTGGATGAGAAATAACTTAGCTGGTCTATTGTAACTATCTTTCCATTATGAGGAAACTTAACAAGCTGAAAGACCGATGAAACAATAGCAGTCATACCATAAGACAAACTGCGACCCAAGAGAAGGTTGTAATCTAGAGGGGCATCAACCACTTCCACATCTAGATTTACAGTTTTGCATTCTACCCCTATAGGGAAATCTTCCAAAATACCAAAAGGATGGAACCCTCAGCCATCAAAATCCTTTAGAATCGTCGGGGATTAATTGAGTGCAGGAGAACCAGGTGAACTCCAACACTGGATTGGCATAATACACATAGAAGCTCCCTCATCAATCACAATCCAAAAGCAAGGTATGTTTTTAACTAACACTGGAATCTAGAAAGCCATGTGATGAGGGAGGTGAGGTGTACTATCCTCTAAATCGAAGATTATAAGTTTCGAATCCTGAATATCAACAACTCCTATAGCCGACAATAGTAATTTACGTTGTCTTGGGCATGAATGTAGCACTTCCAAAGCCGACATTGTTGAAGGGGCAATGGCCAAGTCTTCAACAATATTATAATTCTGAGTAGCTCTCGTAGCTGATTTTCGAAATATACCTTTAGCAAGCGGTTTGGTTACTAATTCTCGGTTGGATTTCTTGATCTGTAGTGGATCAGAAACAAGAGGAGTTGAAGTTGATGGGTTTGAATTAGAAGATTTTGCTTCCTTACCATCAACAGGATTGTTACTACCATAATCTTGCGATCGTGCCGCAATCCTGACATGAGACATCATCATGATGGGTTCTTCTAAGGTATTTGAGGAAGAAGCAACTGCTTTACTATATTGAGTAGGAGAAGGATCCTTCAAGATAGTAGGTGTTTGAGAACCTTTAACAAATTCTAAAAACTCTGCTCGATATGGGCATTCTTTAGTAAAATGATCCTCGTCGCAGATGAAACAAGGATAGCGAGGTTTTCATTTTTCATCAATATATTAATTTTTACTTGTTTTCTCTTTTGAATTTTGATTATTTTTATTTTTCTCCTTCTCTTTACTACCAGATTGGGCCGCAGATGAATCTACAACATGGACATCGATAGAAACTTCAGTGTAAGAATCTCCTTTTAGGGAATCAGGTAAAGTTATTGTAGGAGAAGAATTCTTTGAAGATTTCTTCTTACTCTTAGTACTAACTGAACTAATGATACCATCAGCGGCATGAGACCCTAAAGGAGCTATAGTTTTGGGAAGATTAGGGATTTTTTCATGTAAAGTACCTGACTGCATATAAACAAGGTCAAGGTACTGAGCCTGAGTAATGACTTGCTCTTCAGTAACAACTCCTACCTTAGCTACATTTTTAGTGATTTTAGGTAACAATGATTTAACAAACCATTCTGCTAAAATTTGATCTGAAATAAAAACTCACTTAACATCGTCTACATCGCCATTCATGAATATAGTCATAAATATATGTGGACGTAGATTGTTTTAACGAGGTTAACAATTCTGTGCCATTGTTGTATCTAACAGGCAATTGAAAATGAGTTAAAAAAGAAGTAGCTAACTAACTAAAATTATAAAAGGAGCCTCATGGTAACTCAATGTACCATTTGGTAGTAAGACTAATTAGAGTTCGTTGAAAAAGACGTAAGCGAATTGAATCATCGATAATGGAATTAGATGCACACCAAAGGTGATAATTCATCACATGATTCGACGGACCCTCATCTGAATTACCCTCGAATTTTGGGATATCACTGGGCAACTTATTAGGCATTGGCGGCCAATTCAGAAGATAGTAAATCAGATAGTTCATAAAACATGACAAATCAGGTAAATCCAAAGTTGCAATAATTGGTAACTGACAGTTAGGTTCACGAAAACCTTATGTAATGAGACCAGCTCTGAGAGGAGAATATCCATCATAACTTGGAATTGGATTTGCATTATGAATGTTAGAACCTACCGGGAAACTAGCATTAACTGGACCAAACTGGGGTTGTTGAGGCTACTGATAAGAATAGCCAGGGTACGATTGATACTGATAAATTGGATTTTGTATAGTAGGACCGGATTGATACTGTCCCTGGTACGATTAACTCATGGAAATTGTACTTGGACCAGCTTGTCCTGCAGGCATTTGGACCAAACTCTGAATCGTAGATCCTAACTGGGGTACGGAGACTTGAGGATTTGACACTGATGCAGGGATAATAGAAACTAGAGCTATTAATACTCCAGAAGTAGGTGGGGTAGATTGGACAGAAGCTACAGTAGTTGCAGTAGTAGTTTGAGGCAAAGTTCAAGGTGAACAAGGCCCAGGCTGATGAACTACACCAGGTACAGAAGTTTGAACAATAGGTTGGACATGTTGCTGGGTTGGACCAAAAGCCAAAGGTTGTCCAGGTTGACTTGATAACCACACATTAGGTTGCAATGTATATTGAGTTTGAGATGGATCCCATACCATATTCATTCCGGAACCCATAAAATGTTGTACATAAGGAGGACCATAACCTAGTTGAACATAGGGTTGATAATTAGGAGGTACATTTCCAGTTCCTTGTAAAAATGACTCTCCAAAAGGTGGTTGGAAACCTTGAGTTGGGTACTAACTGTAAAGCTATAAAAAGGGTCTCTTTCACCTCTAGTTACCTCACATTAATATGTCAATCTAGGAAGATCTCGCTATTTCAAAGAGTGTCTCAGTCTGAGGCTTAGCACTTTTGAAAGTAATGCTCATAGTACAGTTGTTTAAAACTACAAAAGTAAATAGATGCATGTCTACAACTTAACTACTTCATAAAGCTAAATCACACCAAGCAATGCATCAGTCAAAGGTTCAGTAGTAATAACCCATCCCTTTCGTAACTGATGAGAATAGATCTGAGGTCTGGGAGCCAGGTAG
>APFE031094133.1:0-20698 GCA_000404065.3 Pinus taeda | reverse complement strand
TAAAAACCATATAAACACAACATGCTTAATCTGATTCTGTTATCGCTCTAAATAAAAGCATACGATTACATCTCAAGACAAAAGCAGTAACATTCAAGGATTCAATAATCAGGTGAAATCAGACTTTTCGAGATAAATGTTGTAATGCTAAAGCTCAATCGCATAAAACTCTGTAATGGAATGACAGTACCCTGTAGAGATTAATCAACACTTAAAGGATTGGTAACATGATGCAGCGTCACTATAAGGCTGATGTTTGCAGAAACATTGAATGAGTTAAACATAACAGAGCATGTAATATAAATGTTCTTAAAACACAATAGATTACCAGATCATGTCTATAAACAAACCACACAGAAACCATGTGTAATGGTACAAGAGCAAGTGTCCTCTAGGGCTAGGCCCTTACCCTCTAGGGGTACACCGCTTAAGATTGATCCAGGCTCAAAGATAAAAGAGTAACCAAGTTTGTATTAATGCATGAAGTAGAATTACAGTAACTCAAGTCTTCAACAGAACATAAAGATCATAGTCTTGATCTTTCTTAAAAGAAATTACATAAAAGTCCCCCCTCTAGCCAACAACGCTATCCCTTATATAAGCATGATGATGGAGATATCTAGATGCAGAAATAGATAAAATAGCGATCCCTCAGGATCTAAGATCCCGAGGGATTCGTAGAATCGTTAATCCTGAATCACTTCTTTCCCTTTCTGCTCCGAGCTGGTATCTCCGCTTCCTTTACTGGTTTGGTCCATTTTGATCTAGTTTGCACGCAGTCTCCTGTCAAAGGGACAACAATTATTTCATCTTTGTCTTTTCCTTTGGGATGGCCACTTTCCGTTTTTCCTCCCTCCTGCACATAGGAATGACAATTATCAGCGTTCTCCATTAATCTCACGTGTTTCGTTATAAATCCTTATTATTGTCTAAGTTTCTAATGCAAAAGGTTTATAAGTTCTAATGAAAAGATGCTGAAATAACCATCGAAACATACCTTCTTTGATACTCCACACACCCCCCAGCTTACCCTTTTTCATGGCCTCATGAAAACATTGTAGTTGACATGCAAAGCAGTGAGTGAGTAGGCTGGAGATGGAATCTCGTGTGAGGGCCTACAACCGTGATGCGAATCTAAGCAATCAAAGAAATGGCCTGTCTGGCCCTCAGTCATCTCGTACAGGGCTTGGTAACCAGGTACAAGATTCCAAATGATTGGACTCCAGAACCTATATCCTAACCAGGATGGCCCTGCCCTCTAAACAATTTAGCCATAGAGGGGGAATCGGTTAGCAGCAAGTTTAAAATTCTCATACTTAAATGGTTCTCTGAGCTGGATGTTCGAATTAGATATTCGATATTGAAATTTAGCTGATTCAACAACAGGGTCTTTAATAGAGGAAAAGTATTCAAGTCCCTGTCGAATGATTGCTTCATGCATGGGTCCTAATGCTTCAATCACTTCTGGAGCCTTCATGAGATTTCTATGTCTCCTCCATAACTATTCTGGGTCCCTAGGCTCAGATCTTACCCATAGATCTAATCTGTTTTCTTTTCTTTGAAAAGCGTTGTAGGCTTTGAGCCATTTAATTTGATTGATTGCAAATGAGATAAATGCTTACAATTGAATGTCCCCAACAAAAGGGCCAGGGTTTAGTTCGGTCTCTTGTTCTAGTATAAGGTTATGCAAGTAAAATTCACACAATAACCTTTGCACTTTTACCCCATAATGTTTACAGCAATTTATAAAATCATTTATAATGTTAATTTGTATGGAAGCACCTACTTTAACAGCCTTTATTTTCAATTGTAAATACCTTTCCATTAGAAATAGGGCATAGTTCTTGGCAGGGGCTCTACATGCTAGGACGTCATTGTATAGGGAACACAAGGTATCCATTTGTTTAATAACTACATCTAGTCTATGAGTTACCTTTGCAACTTTCTCTTGTTCCCTTCGCCATCCTTCGAAAGCTTGGCTTTCAGGTAAGTTGACGTTCCTTAGCTGCTGCTGTAGTTCTTCATATTTTTCTTGAGGGACCATTTGCTCCTTAAGCTTTTCTACTTCTTGCTGGGCTTGCTTCAAATTTTTGTGAATGGATATTGGTTTCGGATCCTTCTTCCATGCAGCCGTGGAGGCCGAGAGCTTTACTTGAACTTTCTTATTCCACTGCTTCGAGTTTAGTACCCTTATTACTCCTGAAGGTGCTACCTCCGTCTGAACCATCTTATCATCGATTTCAATTTTAACACGAACACCAGCCCACTGCTGTTCCTTTTCAAATGGAATAACAGTTTTTTCTTCAGCTTCATTTGGAATAACAACTTGGCTATTGTCAAGGTTTTGAGCAGTGGGATGGATCCTGGTCCTCCACCTCTTTCCCTTAAGGGATCTTACTGGTGTGATCAGAACTTTTCTTCCTGCAATACCTTTTACCCTTTGCCTCGCCTTTACAACCCTAATCTGCTGATAAAGCTAGACTATTATGTTCAACAATCTCTGCTATTCCTTTCGTAATTCCCTTATTTCCATCATCTCTTCAGAAGGAATCGCAGGTTGTTCACTAGGTTTTAGACTGTGGCTAACTTCTCGATTTTCTCCCTGTGGTGGCTGTTCCAGGGTAAGAACCTTACTTGGCTCTATTATTCCTTGGGCTAATTCTTCTTCTGCCCTTATTTCCTTCGGACTTTCTTCTAGTGCCTTCTGATTAGGAACGGGCTGTTCCTGTTCATCATTTTCTGATATCTTCTCATTATGAACAGACAAATTTTCTACTTCCGTCTCTTCTGCATGTGATTCTTTGAGTGCATCTCTCTCCTGGGGTTTCTCTATGGCATGGAGGTTTGATGGACTCAGGGGTTGGCCGTTTTTGCCCATATTGGCTAATATGTTGGCCAATTCATCTTCCCCTAAGGGGTCTTGTAATGGCCTACCTTCCTGTTGTTCCATTCCTTCCTCCTGCTCGGACTGCTCAGATTTTTTTTCTCATCTCCTTCCTCTTCAAATTGCTCATCCTTTTCTTCTTCTACTTCTGTAGATTGCTCTGCCTCCTCTTCTTTTTCTTTTGTTTCCGCAGACTGCTTTTCTTCCTGGACGTCTTCTTCTTCCGTTTCTGTCTCTGCAGACTACTCCGCTTCGTCGTTTTCTTCTTTCTTTTCTGTCTCTGCAGCCTATTATGCTTCCTCGTCGTTTTCTTCTTCTGTTTCTGTCTCTGAAAACTGCTCATCTTCGATTTCTATTGCTTGGCTCGTGCCTTACTAGGGCTTCTCTAGCCCTCCTTGTAGCCATGCGAGCCATGCCGATTTTCTGTGTTTTTCTGGTTGTTCAGCTGTACTAGTGTTATGTTTCTGTTTTTCAGATCGTTTTTCAGGTTGCTCCTCTCTGCAAGTGTCATGCTTCCGTTTTTTTGAACGTTGGGGTGTGCTAGTAATGTGTTTTCATTTTTTCGGCTGTCCAGATGTGGCTGTCCCTCCATTGATGATGGTAATTAGTTCTTCCCAGCTACTCTGCTGCTGGGTGAGACTATAATTAACTATCAATCGAATTAATCTGTGGTGGCTAACGACTGACTCTACGTGCTGTTCCCTTTTCATGCTTCGTGCAACATCATGCAGTAGTGAATTCAACAATGCAGGGAAATTCACAGAACATTTTCGTTTTAAGACAGTGAGGAGTTTAAGATGTCATGGTCTTACCACGTCTTTTCTACCTTCACAGGTGATGTAGCTTTGGATGATTTTTGCTAATTCCGCCCATGGCTCTCCTAGCGTTGCTGGTAGCACCCCCTTTCCTCGAATTGTCAAACTCTGGTTCTCATCCTGAAAGATTTCTAAAATCTTCTGCAGCCTTTCCTTCTTTATTGTCCATACTGGTCCAGTAGTTGGTAATCCCAAGACTCTTGCTATTATGTCATCAGTAACTCCTATTTGCCTTCCTCTTACTGTGGAGCAGTCTTCCTGTAAATTCTGTAAAAAATTTTATCACTACTGTTTCATTGGACTCCTTAAGGGCGTTGAGATAGGTCAACCATCCTGCTTTCTTCAAGATTCTTTGGGCTGCAGCCGAAACAGTTAATACTTATGGTTCTCGGTGAACTAACTTTCCTCCCATAGTTTCATTGCAAATTCTCAAAGGAACAGCAGCTGTTTGTTGAAATGCAGAGAAGTTGATGGCGTATTACTTATTCAACTTCTAATGCTATGGCGTATGCAGTGGAAATGGCTTCGAACAGCAGCTCATGCAGAAGAAAACAAAAATAAAAAAAGATAATACCGTTGAGTCGTGTTGTGCCCGAGTACACAATTTCTGAAATAACGGACTGACACGTGCTCTGGGGAATGATGATGTTACCTTCTCCCCCACAATGTGATAGGCTATCCCAGCCATCAAATAAAGGAGCAGTGTCTGTTCGGCCGCAAGGTCTTTATGGAACAACGTATAGCAATATGCCATGCTTAACAAAACAACCTATTACTGAAATCAAGGTATAAAGTTACATCGTTTTAATACGTAAGGGACTGCGGTGATTTGATGGAAGTTCGGGGATAAGATATTTTCCATAAATAGAGAGTCTCATGCGGTCACTGTCACTAGCTCTGTAATGATTGGTGATAATATATAGTCATGTGCTATATGGTTGGGTAATATTATATAATTAATTACCACGGCATAAGAAACAAGAGGATGCAATATTCTTACCTATTGGTCTAAAAATATGACTTCAATACTATTAACAATGCTCTGCTGCCAACAGGTGTCCATAACCTTGGCAGAGTTGTTTGTTTCACCCCTGGAACCATAGTCCTTTGTGTATGCCAGGAAGCGTTGTGTGATGTCAAAATGTAGGCCACTATGCTGGCTTGGTGACCAGTTAGTCAGAATGCCATTCACGAGGGAGGAGCGAATAGTGGGCAGGCCGGCTCGTGATGAGACCCCCTGTTCCAACGGTTATTTGTTTGATATACCTTTTGGACCATTTCCCAGGTGTGGTAGCCATAGTGGGAATGCCACTTCGCTTCCGTCCTGATGATCATTGTAGGTGAGCTCGTAATGAGACTTCCCATCCTGCAATTTGACAATTTTTAGAAACCATGTTTTGCTTCCTTCTTTTTTTCTTGTTTTTAATAAAGAACATTTCCTGTTTATACACAAAGGGTGGTTCAACACCCCTTAAGAGTAGGAATGGTGGAAGAAGTCTTAATATCCCAATAGAAAGGTATAGATCCTTTGGTCTTATTGCCAAATGATAATCAAAGAGGCTTAAAAAGGAACCATCATGATATAGATAACCAATTAGAACAGAGTTAGTAGAACAATGGCAGCAAAAGATGAGGAATAAGCATGTCTTTCCCCGCGTCCTTTCACCAATTCAGGGTAGTCTCTTATAAATATAGTGATTTATTATTTACTGATTTCCATATGCTGTGTTTTTGTTTCCATCACATAAGTGTATAGCTGTATTGAAAAAGACTTGAAAGAACATTAGCAATAGGCATCCTTAATTTGGAATAGAAGGAACAAGTTGTTTCAAAATCATATAAGTAGTGTTCGTTTCGAGGAAGAACATAACAACAGTTCACAAATGCTGTTTGTTTGGAGAAAGGAACAGTAGAAATCAACAGTGTTGTTCCTTTTGAACAGGAACATCAAAATCAAACAAGTGTCATTCCTTTGAAAAAGGAACAACAGAAATCAAAAAGTGTTGTTTCTTTTGGAAAAGAAACAACAAAAACACACAAGTGTTGCTCCTTTTGAAAAAGGAACAGCAAAGCACACAAGTGTTGTTCCTTTTGAAAAAGGAACAACAAAACATACAAGTATTGTCCCTTTTGGAAAAGGAACAGTAGAAATTAAAAAGTGTTGTCCCTTTTGGAAAAGGAACGGAAAAAATCACAAGTGTTGTTCCTTTTGGAAAAGGAACATAAAAAATCACAAGTGCTATTCCTTTTGGAAAAGGAACAACAAAAATCACACGTGTTGTTCCTTTTGGAAAAGGAACAGCAAAAGTCAAAAGTGTTGTTCTTTTGGAAAAGGAACAACAAAAACATAAAGTGTTGTTCCTTTCAGAAAAGGAACAACAAAAATCACAAGTGTTGTTCCTTTTGGAAAAGGAACAGCAAAAATCAAAAGTGTTGTTCCTTTTGGAAAAGGAACAACAAAAACTCAAAGTGTTGTTCCTTTTTAGGAAAGGAACAACAGAAAACCAAAAGTGCTATTCCTTTTAAAAAAAGGAACATCAAAAGTAACAAAACCTGTTGCAAAGATATGTACAAAAATAATTCAAGAAGTTATGTACAAATTGTAAGGAAAAGTAAATTTCTTAGTGAGTTACAAGCGAGGAAAACTTTTCTTCCTCCCCTAAAATCTCCATATCTGAATCTTGGCGTAATTGTTGGAAGGACTCCCAAGTAAGTGGTTTGCGATAAAGACGGACTCGATGGCCATTTGCCTTAAAGGTATATCCAGAACCATCAATAGTAATTAGGGTAAGGGTACCATTGTCATGTACCTTTTGAATTTCATATGGTCCCAGCCAATGAGTCTAGAGTTTCCCGGGGAAGTCCTGAAACCTGGAGTCATATAAAAGAGCCCAGTCTCCTTCGTGGAAGACTCTATTTTTAATGAGAGCATCATGCCATCTAGCTCTCTGCTGTTGTATCAGGGCAGTGTGTTGAATTGCAGAGAGCCTAATTTCATCCAGCTCATTGATCTGTTGTAGTCTATTAGTCTGTGCCTCAGTTAAGTCTAAACCAACTTCTTGTGCTGTTCATAATGTCTGGATTTCAAATTCTATAGGAAAAATAGGTTGTTTTCCGAACATTAGCTAGTAAGGTGAGTGACCAGTGGTGCTTCTCCATGTTGTTCTATAAGCCCACAGTGCTTCAGGTAGTCTGGCAGCCCAATCGCGTCTATGTGATGCAACTGTTTTTGTTAGAATTGTTTCTATTATCTTGTTGCTGCTTTCTACTTGCCCATTTGCCTGTGGGTGATATGGGGTGGTAATTTTATGCTGAACATGATAATTTTTTAGTGTTGCCGCTATTCTGTTCCCAGCAAACTGTGGCCCTCCATCTGTAATTATCTCTCTAGGGAGGCCATAGCGTACAAAAAGATGGAGCAGGAACTGTATAACAGATTCTTCTGTAGCTCTGGGCAAGGCCTTTGCTTCAACCCACTTGGTGACGTATTCTGTTGCCACCAAAATGTATGTTTTTTGGTTTGATGGTGGGTTGATTGGTCCCACGAAATCAAGAGCCCAATGCTCAAATGGTTCGATGACTAGATGTGGTTTCAAAGGCATCTCATCCGATTGACTACGGCGTCCCGCTCTCTGGCAACTCTCACATGCTTGGACAAATTTCTTTGCATCTTTGAAAATTGTGGGCCAATAATACCCTGTGTGTAATACTTTATGTGTAGTTCTGCGATCAACGAACTATCCACCACATGGTTGGTCATGGAATGCTTTCAATATATCAAAAATTTTATCTTGTCGAATGCATCTCCTGATTTGCATGTCTGCCCCTGTGTGAAACAAATAGCCCCCAATCCAGGAAAATCTGGTACTTCACTGAACAATATGTTTTTGCTTATTAGGGGTTAGATGCTTTGGTAACTTACCTACTACTAGGAAATTGGCGACATCAACATACCAGGGTGTTTGAACAACAACGACAAAGAGATGCTCATCTGGAAATTGATCTTCAACTGCTGCTGCATCAACTGGTTTTCACATTCTTGAGAGGAAATCAGCTACCGGGTTTTCTTTCCTGGGTCGATCCTTGATTGTAATATCAAATTCCTGCAATAAAATTAGCCATCTAGTTATTCTGCCATTTGTGATAGGCTTGTTTGCTAAATATTTTATAGCATAATGATTTGTGTACAAGATAACATGATATCCAGCAATGTAATGTCTGAATTTATTGACAGCATGTATAACAACTAGAAATTCTTTTTCAGTGACAGTATAATTTAATTCAGCAGGGGATAGATTTTTGCTAATGTAATAAATTGCATATTGTTTTCTATCCTCCTCCTATCCAAGGACCTCTCCAATGGTTGTATCTGAGGCATCAGATGATATCTGGAATGGCAAATCCCAATTTGGTCCCCGAAGGACTGGGGCTGTAGATACAAGCTTCTTCAGGTCGTTGAAGGCACGTTCACATTTTTCTGTCCAAAGGAAATCAATATTACCAGTTAGTGCATACAATGGTGCAGCAATACGTGAATAATGTTCTATAAATCTTCTGTAGTAACCAGAGAATCCAAGAAAGCTACGTACCTCTGTTTGAGTAGTAGGAGTAGGAATAAGCAAAAGTATTTGGATTTTGGCTAGATCTACCTGAATGCCACCTGCTAAAATATAGTGTCCTAAAATAAGTCCTTCCATCATCATCATGTAGCATTTTTCATGTCTTAAACAAAGCCTTGTAGCTATGCAACGTTGTAGGACTTTTTCTAGTGTCTCTAATGCTGGATCAAACTCATCTCCGTATGGAGTAAAGTCATCCATATATACTTCCAGTCCTTCATTTATTAGATCTGCAAAAATGCTAAGGATAGCCCTTTGGAATGTGGCAGGGACATTACATAAACCAAAAGGTAAAACTCGGTAGGCGAATGTTCCCCAAGGACAAGTAAAAGTAGTTTTGTCCTGATCTTCAGGGGAAATCTGTATTTGGTTATACCCACTGAAGACGTCGAGAAAAGAAAAGAATTTCTTCCCTGCCAAAGTGTCCAATACTTGATCGATGAATGGGAGAGGAAAGTGATCTTTCTGTGTTGCCTTGTTTAGTTCTCTATAGTCCACACAGATTCTCCACTTCCGTTCTTTTTCGGTACCACCACAAGTGGGGAGACCCATTTACTATCAGAGATAGGGTAGATAAAGTTAACATCTAAAAGTTTTTGGAGCTCAGCTTTTACTACTTCCTTTAGATGAGAGTTTAGTCTTCTCTGAGGCTGTCTAACAGGTTTTGCATCATTTTCTATGTAGATGTGGTGTGTACATAATTGAGGATCAATTCCTTTCATATCGGGGTAATCCCATGCAAATGAATTTTTATATTTTATTAAAATATGGATGAGTTTTGTTTCTTGTTCCTGTGTAAGGTTGGCGGTAATGTTTAAGGTCTTCCCAGGTTCGATTTCTACTATTTTACTATGTGCAACTGAAGTGACAGGGATTGTATGGTCATGCGCATCTTTCAGAGGTTCCTCTTCTACTTCGTTATCAAATGCTGCTTTTATCATATGACACTAGGTAAGAGATGTGAATTCAATTTGAGTAATAAAATTACTGATGGCATCATCTTCTGTTTGATTTTTGAACTGTAGCGCCTCTTGTATAGTTAATGGCGATCTAATGTTGTCAGTAAGATATGATACAAGATGCTTATTAGTTTTGACTATTGTGATGCTTGGCTGCGCTGGGGGATATAGTACTAAATTCTTAATATCTGCCCCCTTAGTTATGATCATGTTTCCTTGCCGACAACCAATATAGGCATCAGCTGTAGCGAGCCAAGGCCTTCCTAAGATCAATGGATGTCCATCTAGTCGGGTTTTAGGATTTATTATCAGAAAATCAGTTGGGTATTCCCAGGAATCAACTGAGACCATAACATCATGCAATATGCCTTCTGGTCTAACCACAGATTGATCAACCAATTCCAGCAAAGTTGAAGTGGGTTCTGCAGATGTAATTCCTAATTTTTGGCAAGTAGAAGTGGTCAATATATTAATTGTAGCTCCAAGATCAACTAAAGCATTGGTTAAGGTTTTTCCATAAATTTGAACAGTTACTATTGGGTTACCTGGGTCTTCATACTTAATAGGTGGTTCCTTTCCTGATAATAGGTCAGATAAAGTGCTGACTACTTGAACTCTTGGATTATCTATTACATTCCTTCTCAGTCTTTTTATGCACAATTCCTTGATAGTTTTAGCGTATATGGGGATATCCTGAATGGCCTGAAGGAATGGGATTTTTATGTACAAATTTTGTAATTCTCCCAGAATGTCAAAATTAGGTTGCTGTATAGGTCGAGGTATGACTAGACGTTCTGGGAACGAGGGAGAGGATGTAGTTTCTTGATTTTGAGTTTGTTGTTTGTTTTCATCCTCTTCTTGTAACAGTTGTTCTCTAGGTAACTGAACTTCAATCTGAACTGTTTTGTTTCCCTCTGTTTGAATAATACGCCCAGATCTTAGCTGCAGATCATTGCACTCCCTTAGATCGGGTCCTTCTTCTGGTGTTTCTAAAATTTGGAGTGCTTGGACCGGTCTAATATTTGGATTGGGATTGGGCTAGGCTGGGAGTTGGGGTCTGAGATTAGATTGGGGGTTTTGCTGTAAAGCTGGCAGTGTAGGTTAAGGGAAAGGAATGTTTCCTACAGGCTGCTGTGTTGGTCTCTGCCAGTTGTTTTGCCAAACTGAACTTTGTGAAATGGGAGGAGTCCATTGCGGTGGATATGGGTTGTTCTGCGAGTATAGTGGGGGATAAGGAGGACTCGACCAGCTAGATTGGCCTGTCTGATTTAGCCACGGGTTTGCAGAAGGGTATGCCTGTGATGACCAATTTGGAAATGGGGGTTGAAACTGACTTTTCCATGTGTTATACTGTTGAGTATTGTACTGCGGATACTAAAAAGAAGAAGCTGGGTCTGAAAACATACTAGTTTGTCGTGGCTACCACTGACGACGTTGGTTAAGTAGATATACTGCCTCTGGTTCTTCTTCTGCTTCCTTATATACCGCTTTTAGTCCAGGTAATGAGGGAAACCTTTCTGTAGAGTGATCCCTTATACAAATGGCGCATGTTTGAACTGTATCTAATGGGCACTCCTTATGGCTATGCTTCTTCCTGCGCCTAGGGCAGAAGATTGCTAAATTTTGTTCTGCCTCCATTTGTTTCTACTTAGCCTGCAAAACGTCCAATTGCGTAGTCAGTGTTCCTAGTATATCAGTTTTAAAATTTTCAAATAAATTCCCAATATCCACACGTGTTAGTCTTTTTGATGAAATTTTGTTTTCCCGTGCAAATCGATCATGTTCTACTAGTTTGATTCATGTACTGCCTCTCGAACTCATGATACATAAATCAATTATGTCAGCGAAACTTTCCTGATATATATCCCCTTTCCCCATAATGTTTAATGTTTCAATCCACTGTTCTTTCATGCCCCTTATTAATGTTGCTTTCAACACATTGTCAGGCAAAGGCAACGATGCATAAGGGGATCTTTGCAGATTATACTGGAAACGCTCCACATATTCCTCTAATGTTTCATTGGGTCTAGCTATCATCTAAAATATTTCATCTTTTAGTTATCTAGACCTACAGTAATCTTGATATTTCTTTAGGAAAGACTCTTTCATTTGTTCCCAGTTATTTGTAACTCCACCACCTAATCCCATAAACCATCTTAAAGCTGCCCCTTTCAAAGTGGAGGGGAACAATTTTAGTTTATGGGGGTCAGTGGTGTAATCATATCCCTTGCATAGCACATTAAATTCGAATAAGAATGCATTGGGATCGTCTGATGTAAGTCCATGAAATGCAGGAATGTGTTGAAGGGGAATTGCTTTCATAGGAGCATTTTCTGCGGAATCCACGATGGGGTATTGTAATGTAGAGGTTTGGGTGTTTGGCGGATTTTGAGCCATTGGATGAAATATATGCCAATAACCTTCCGGAAGATCTAAGAGGGTATTCCTAGGTTGAGGAGGAATGTTTTTAATAGGAACAGTTTTAATAGCACTTCTTCTATCTGGAATTCTCGTGTCTTCAATAATAATTTTCACTGCGCTCCCCTTGTCTGGGCTATTTAATGGCTGAGTTATCCTAGGAGGAGATCTTGGCTCTCCAATTTCCCCTATTTCCCCTTCTCCTTCATAAATATTACTTAGGTTCCCTTCCTGCAGTCATTCTGGAATAGAATTTTCAATTTCTTGAAAGTCCTGTTCGTCAGTCTGACTATGCACCTCAGCAAAGGCTTCAGATGGTGAGCCTCAGGCCTGAAGGGAACTAGTAGGTTGTTTGGAAGTAAATTTCTTGGATCCTACTAAAGGCTGAGATTGGGGTTTCTTATAGATTTCGTCTATGTATGTCGATCGACCAAGGGTCACCGGTCCCTTAGATTTTTCTGGTTTTGGTAACGGTTTGGGATTTTTCTCTAGCTTTTTCTGCTTAGTCATGCACTCAATTTAACTACCAAGTTTTAAGCAGATAACAACAAATCTATAGGAAAGCAGGCAAAGGATCAAGGCTTTTACATGCTCCACACGTAGGTTCTTACCTTCCATTTTCAAAACCCAATTCTTCCCTAGCAGGTTCGTACACTACCCTGGAAAGGACAAATGGCTACACTCCTTCCCTGGCACCGGCGCCAAAATGTAGGGCTATAAAAAGGGTCTCTTTCACCTCTAGTTACCTCACATTAATATGTTAATCCGGGATCTTCTGGTTATTTCAAAGGGTGTCTCAGTCTGAGGCTAGCATTTGCCGGAGTAATGCTTGTAGTACAGCTATTTAAAAGCTACGCAAGTAAATTAATGCAGATCTACAACTTAACTACTTCAAAAGACCAAATCACACCAAGTATTACATTAGCCAAAGGTTCGGCAGCAATAACCCATCCTTTTCATAACTGATGAGAATAGATCAGAGGTCTGGGAGAAAAATAACAGATGCTGGACTCGCTACAGCCTGGGATCATTCTTAATGATTAGCAATGAAACAACAGATAAAAGAAATGACAATGAAATGGAACAGCACATCAGCCAAGGGTTTGGTAGCAATAACACATCCCTTTCATAGCTAATGGGAGCAGATCAGAGGTCTGGGGACCAAGTAGCAGCTACTGGGGTCCACTACATCCTAAGTCTGTCCTCAAGAAATAGCAAATTAGCAATCTGGAAATGGAACAGCAAATTGAAATGGAATAGCAAATAAATGGAACAACAAATAAATGGAACAATAGATAAATGGAACAACAGATAAATGGAACAACAAGTAAATGGAATAGCAATTCAAGAATAGAACAGAAATCGAAATAAGTAATAACCGAATTCTTTAAGCTGCAACTCTATTTAACCATGCCAATCAAAACACCAATCCCTCAATCTTACATGATGGAACAATACTATAGAACCTTAGAAACACACCATACTTAATCTGCTTCCGTTAAAACACATACAACTGCATCTCATAATAAAGAATAGTCACATTCGATAACCATGTGAGACAGACTTTTCCAGATGACTTGTTATAATGCAAAACACAATCGTGAAGAGTTCTGTAATAAAGAAACAGTGTCCTGTAGGAATTAATCAATACTTAAAGAATTGGTAAAATAACATAGCATCGATATAAAGTTCAAGAACACGAAATGACTTAATCACAACAGAGCATGTAATAGAATATTCTCAAAACATAGCAGATTACTAGATTACATCTATGCACAAACCACACGGAAACCACGCGTAATAATACAAGAGCAAGTGTCCTCCAAGGCCGGGCCCTTAGCCTCCAGGGGTACACTGCTTAAGATGGATCCAGGCTCAAAGATAAAAGGTGAACAAGTCTGTATTAAAGAATGCAATAAAAGTACAGGAACTCAAGTCTTCAACAGAACATAAAGATCATAGTCCAGATCTTTCTTAAAATAAAATTACACCATCGTAACCAACAGTGCTATCCCTTTTATAGGAGAAATGTCGGAGACTTCTACATACAAAAATAGGTAAAATAGCGATCCCTCAAGATCTAAGATCCTGAGGGATTCACAGAATCATTAATGCTACGTTACTTCTTCCTTCTTCTGTTCCGCGCTGGTATCTCCGCATCCTTTCTTGGGTTGATCTGTGTCGATCTGGTTCACTTCCTGTCTTCCGTCAAAGGGACAGCAGTTAGCTTGTCTTTATATTTACTTTTGGAATGGCCACCATTCGCTTCTCCACCCTCCTGCACATAGAAACGACGTTTATAAGTGCTTCTTATTAATCTCTCGTGTTTCGTTATAAGTTCTTATCATTATCTAAGTTTCCTATGCAAAAGGCTTTTGAGTTTTCATGAAAAGATACCAAAATGACCATCAAAACATACCTTTCTTGGTACTCCACAACTAGAAGGAGGGCCTGATGACAAGAAGTGTCCTCTAATTTAGGTTTGAACCTTTGCATATCTTTCATGGAATCTTGCATTCTTCTTCTCTCAAGGTGTTTTTCAAATCGTGAAGATGTCTCCATCTCGGGGAAGCTTTTCAATCTCTTATCCACTCACACATATGATGGTGAAGGTGAAGTGGCCTAGCCAAAGCACTTACATAACTTCCTTTCCATGATTTATGAGGAAGATGAGTTCATTGACGAATAGGTCGGTTTGTTGCTTGCATTCACACTTCGTAAATCCCCATTTCATTGGGTGCTCAGCCTACCAGATGACACCGTGCACTCATGTCAACACTTCTGTGATCTTATCGAAGAACGTTCCATCATTTTGATCCAGACCATCTTGAATGGAAATTGTTACAACAATGGAGGGCTCTGCATGAATCCATTATTGATTTTTGGCAACGCTTCCGTGACTAATAGTTTCAAGCTCCGAAGAGCTAGATGAAGTTTTCTTATCTCTGGGACCGGTTCGAGTAGTACCTTAAGAAATTTGGTCGTCCCAAGAGAAAGCTTGATGTCAAACCTCACTCAACCTTCTTCTTTGATGGAACTACACAATCCCATGTAGGAGCAGGAACTATCTCAACAAACTATCTACCTCCCTTTCATTCAACAGTTCCACCATCACCCAGTGGTGCTGAGGATCATGTTCACACATCTATTCATTCTTCACACCCTCCCAAAATCACTCCACTTAATTTTCGCCCAGGGTTGGTTGTGAGTCCTTCGAGTTCTCATATGCATTCGATTTCTCAACCTCTGTCTTCACACACAGGAGTTCCTCCGAATGATGTTGTCTTGTGTTCGTCCATTCCGAACACTTCACTTGTTGTGAATGAGGAACAACCCACTAACGGAGTTGGTGTTGCACAACCAACATGCATTGTCATTCAGGAAGAGTTTGAGTGGGAGCTTGAACATCAACACTCAGCGAAGGATGACTCCCTTCTGTTCGAGCCCCCTCTATTCCTTCCTAGCTTCTTTGGTGAACCTACAATCCATTATTTTTTATGTGTGTATTCATCTACGGATGCACCCATTGTTGATCACTTGCAAGACTCGCCAGATTCTATTCCATCATTCAACAATGAAGAGGATAAGTTATTCATTGAAGATCTAATTGATCCTTCATCTGTCTATTCTGGAAACACAAAGGATGAGTTTGTTCGATTTTCCTCTACCCCTTTGTTTGATTCATCTGATCATGAGGATTCCGAAGAACTAATTTATTTTTTAGATTGTGGTAGTTGTGATACATTTACTTCCGTTTTTTATCACGATCATGAATCTATCATAGTTGATCTTTTGAATCCACTGGTTTATGATGATCTACTTGATGATGAAGTTGAGACACCCAAGACTATCGAGGCACTTGAGCCTAAGATTATGGTTACGTCATGTCCTCGCTCTCTTGGGGTTGGCCTCACTTCCGATCATGAAACTGTTTAATCACCCAAGGCTCCTCATCACTCATATGTATGCATTGAAGATCCATCTCACACACATATCACACTTCACTCGAATTGCATGATCCCATTGCTCATGCATTGGAGGAGTCTTACATTGAAAGCACTTGAGCGCGATGTAAGTTATATTTGTTTCTTTCGTTTGCTTGCATGTCTCAATCAAGAGTGTGATTTTTCTTCAAATTTGCACATAGTCTCACACAACGCCAAGATAAATCCACGAACTGTCTGTCATGCACATGCACTCACTTATGTCCAGTGGGCACTTTGAAACATGAAGTGTGGCTATCTTCATTGTCATATCTTTCTTGTATGCTAGTCTGCACAACTGGGTTACTCACAAACCAAGACTTCACTCACATGGTTCTACCAATGTGTCAGTGGTTGCATTGGAAGTATCACTTCATGTGATCAGGCCCATGCACTGTTAGCGTAGGAGTAGGAGTAGTGTTTTCTTTCAGTTGTTTGCTTGCATGATTTTTTACTTTCATGATTTTTTTCTTGCTTGTTTGTTTGTTTGCTTTACTTTCAATTTTACTTCTGCCCTTGCTTTGCTTTTTTGTTAGTTCATTTGCTTATTCCATTCATAGGTTATTTTTTCATGAAACCATGTGTGACTCATGAAACGAGTTGGGAAAATAAAAGAGGGCTTATATAGATATCACTACTTGGTTACCTGTGATATTTCCTCTGTATGATGAGCTTGTTACTTTTAGTCCATGATACATCGAAGGAAAATAGGTATTGTTCAAAGTGAACCTTGGTGAAAACACAACGCTTGTGTGCTAACTAGTGTCACCTTCTCTAGTCGATTGTTTTTGGGTTAACCTTTGTCAACTTAGTTAAGTAGAGTAAGGTGAAGGGGGGGAATTAACAAGCACATTAGAGATAAAATAAACTACTTATCTACTAGAACAACCTCCTCTACTCTCAATAATTCATGATCCCTCTTCTGCCTCTGAAATGAATAAGTGTTATGCATAGTGAAAATGAAAAAATGAGAAGTCACAAAATTCAAAATGAAAGATGAATAAGGTGAAAGAAGAGAAAGGCTTCCTCTACAGGGAGGTGATGCAAGTAACTCCACCGGGGTACTAACCAAGTTCGTTGGAAACAGAGCCATGTTTGTGTTCCTATGTGACTCCATCAAGGTACTGTGCAGGCCTGCTGGTAGTGGATCAACACTAGAGATGAAACTTAGACTCTAACGACTATACTGTTTGTGCACCTACATACCCCTCAACCACAATTGAAACAATTGTATTGCTTTGGCTTGAATGTGTGTCAATTGACCAAACGTCTAGCAAATTCTACATCTTACAATCAAGCTAGTGTGAAGCCAAGATGAGCTGAGAGTTGAACAATACTTATGGAGGTATTAGACTTGTTTTTCATGAACAAGGTCCATTCTGAGAGTTGGAGTTCTACCATTGTGTCGCCAAGTGTTGTAGTGGCTACAACCACCCTCCAAAATTTTTCCTTAGCCTGTTTTGGATCCTCTTTACCAACCTTCACAGTAGCTTGCCTTGCTTCATCATGTCCTTAAGCTTCAATGTCTTTCTTTCTCAAAGACATCCTATCGATCAAAGTTTGATCTTTCCCCTTCACAGGTTGCTCATCCCGACTTGGTCTAGCTATAGGCTGAGAAACTTCCCAGTGAACTTTGCGCATTTCTGGAGGGCAACCAACCTTCCCTCCAGGAATTGCACAATTCCCTCTGACAGCCTATTGGGCTCCAAGATTGTGCAATCTTGCTAGCCAACTCTCCCAGTGGGATTTGCGCAAATTTTCCCATCAATAGGCATTTCAGCCCAGGATTTGTGTAATCTAGGTAGAAATCAGTTGTTGGGCCCATAAATTAATTAATCCCCTTGGGCAATCAACCTAGCTTATAGTAAAAAATGCACATTTTTCTCCAACAGTCGAGCAGTCACTTGCATGTGCAGCTGAGTTGACCAGTTTGCTTCTAGACCAAGTAAAATAGACTTTCATGCATAGGCTACTTCTCCCAAGGCAACATGCAAAGGCATCCCTTGTTTCAGGGATCTATGTGTAGCAATTGTAGGTTACATGTAAGGAGTAATTCTGAAATCTTCCTCCTATTGTCGCTTCCCCTAGATTTGTGGCATGCACATCATAACTTTGATGTTATCAAAACTCATCAAACATATGCTACAGATCTCATTCCTCACATCAACCTTGTAGCTCTAACATTCCACATCACATCTAGGAGTAGTCAACACATTCATCTCATTTGTTTTGGGGTAAGCTCACTTCCCATGCCTTGTGCTACATTTCTATTGATTTTTGTGTATTCGCTTGTGTGAGTGTTGTTTTCTTGATTTCTTTGAATGTCTGCCGTCGTTTACATATATTCAAGATTGTCCTAGCTCTATTTCTATTTTCAGTGCTATCTCACTATTTTCGCATGCATGAAACTGCTTTGCACGAACGTTCGCCCAACCTGTGAACAACCTCACCCACATGCATGTTGATCGGTTTGCTCAATATTCCATTCATGTTTTGCATGCATTATTTATCACTTCTGTTGTCACTTAGTGTCAGCATGCATTTCATCAACTAACTTTCTTTCACTTGTCCATCGATGAGTCAGGCCAACCTTGGCCTAGTCTCTACCTTCACCAAGGCTGCATTATGCAAACTGGAGAAGGAAGGCTCACCTTCCTCTCCAGATTTTTGCATTTTGGCCCAACATTGGCCTCCTAGACTGAATTTCACATTTCTAGAGGTAAGTGGTTTCTTGGCCCAAAACTTTGCGCAAATCAGTCCTTGGGCCAGTAGTCTTTCCCAACTGGAATCACGCATTGCACAATCCTAGCAAGAAACTACCCAACTAGATTGCGCATTTTGCAGTTCCAGTAGTCAGTTAGTCTCTGAGTAGACCAAACTATGCCTTGTGCAGTCTTCGTGGTCAGTCTCTAGACCTCCCGGCTGAAATCACGCAACCTTCATGATCATTCACTGAGGTATGTTACAAGTCATTTCTCATGTTCATTTTGGTCTTCGACTAACAAATTGCTTGCTATGAGTGTTGCCATGTCTCTAGGTATCACAGGTGTTCATATACCTCTCATTAGTATAGGTACAATGGTTTCCAAGAAAGTAGAGATGAAGACACCATTCAGAGCATGCTTGGAGATGTAGTCGATCAAGTGTCCATGGGCTTACTTACTCACAAATACATCAAGTTGTTCGTGGACAAGGAAATCAAGTAGAAACATCACAGCAAGCAGCGTAATGAATAACAGTTGAAGGAAGCATACTAAATGAAGAAAATGCATAGAATGTAAGAGGAAGGTTGTTGACAACATAGAGACGGAGAAAAGCTGGAAGATCAAGTTGATCCACTCATAATGAAAGAAACTTTGGAGACTCGGGAAATGAAGTGACAATGCGACATGAAGATTGTGCGAAGGTAGAAGATCGCGTGAAGGCATGAAAATAGTTAGCGTGCAAGCATTGTGTTTTCACCAATGTTCACTTCGAACATTACGTATTTTCCTTCGAAGTATCATGGACTAAAAGTAACAAGCTCATCATACAGAGGCAAGATGACATGTAACGAAGTAGTGATAGTTGTGCAAGCCCTCTTGTATTTTATCCAACTCATTTCATGAGTCACACATGGTTTGATGTGAAACTAACCTATGAATGAAATGAGCCAATGAACTAACAACAAAGTAAAGCAAGAGAAGAAGTAAAAGTGAAAGAAAAGTAAGCAAAAAAAAAGGCAAGAAAACAAAGAATCAAACAAAGCATGAAAGTAAACAAGCATGCAAGCAAACACTACCCCTACTCATACACTAACGGTGCTTGGGCCTGATCATGTGAAGTGATACTTCTAATGCAGCCACCGGTGCATTGGTAGACCCATGTGAGTGAAGGCTAGGTCCGCGAGTAACCCAGTTGTGCGGACCAACATACAAGAAAGATATGATAGTGAAGATAGCCACACTTCGTGTTTCAAAGTCCCCACAGGACATAAGTGAGTGCATGTGCATGACAAAAAACCCATGGACTTATCATGGTGTTGTGTGACACTACGTTCAACTTTGAAGCAAAATCACACTCTTGAATAAGACATGCAAGCAAACGAAAGAAATAAAGATAACTTGCGTCGCGCACGAATGATTTCAATGTAATACTCCTCCAATCCATGAGCAATGGGATCATGCATTTTGAGTGGAGGAAGTGTGATCTATGTGTGAGATGGATCTTCAATGCATACAAATGAGTGATGAGGAGCCTTGGGTGATTGAACAGTTTCAACATTAGAAGTGAGAATAACCCCAAGAGAGCGAGGACCTGAATGGACTCTCTCCAGAATAGACTCTGCTCAACTGTCTCTATCTCCAAAGGAAGACTTGGTGTATTTTTCCAAAGTACAACCCTTGCATGTATCAACTTGCTCAATCGTACCTATGGGAATACTGGTAGAAATTTTCTACAATATCTTCAAAGCCCCATGATGCAAGTGGCCCAATCACGTGTGCAACAAATCGTCAATGCCTTGGCTCAACATCTTTTCCTCTTTTCAACTCAAAGTAGCACAATCCTCTACCTCTATCTTATATATATTCTGAACTTGAATCCTTATCTAATTTACTTGACCCATGGATATGTGTCAAAGGAACACCTTTCCTTTCAAAAATATCACATCATAGCCTCTTTCCTTAAGCATGGCAACTGTTACACTGAAATTTGTCACCATGACTATCTGCAATTAATATGGCTCCATCAATAGTCATATTATCCTCCTTTTCAAGCCTCATACCTCTGCTCTTCATGTCAAACTTCAAAAAGAGAGAAAGTCACTTAAAAACATGTTTATCTCTAGGTACGCAGGTTCTCTCTACCTTGCCTGCGTGTACGCACTACAAACACACTGTACCTGTGTATTTGTACGCTCTGTAAGCCAAAGGATGGGTGCGTACCCCTGTAAAGGTCAAAAGGCACGAGTTTCATCTTTAAAAAGTTACTTGTGGTCACTTCTAGAGACTTCTAGAAGAGTGTTTGACGTGTATTGAGC